>CM075811.1:19996178-20265062 GCA_037975025.1 Excoecaria agallocha
AGTTTACATGCATTTGTTCTTCCCTTATCCTACAGTACCTAAGATATTTACATTTCTTCTATTCATTTCTTGGTTTACAGTCATATACCATTTTCGTTTATCAATTTCTTCATTACTTATATTTTTAAATATTAACCTTTATCTATACAATTACGTTATTTAGTTTTTCCTTATCACAGTCTCTATGTTTGTACTATACTCGATACTGAATTTTCTCTATATCTTATTCTCTTAATAGAGGCCATATTATTATCAATTTCATCATTACAATTATTTTCTACCTACACTGCTACATTATTCAATATTATCATTAACCATTATACTTACTTTCCTACTTTTATTTTACTCTACATTTTAATCCTTTAATGAAGGTCAATTTATAATTTAGTCCTTGAAGTTTTATTAAATTACATTTTGGGTTCAATTTTTATTCAGTATTCGCAGTTATAACATTACCTAACTGATTTTATTATTCCTTTTCATTTTCTTCTCTATCTTTTCTTTCAATCACTTTTGGAACAGTCTATATAATTCGGTTCATTTATTAAATCTATGCCTGAGAGTATCAATAATATTTTAATTAAATCCTTGTACCAATATTGTATATACATTTTTTGTTATCCAGCATTTTTCCATTTATTTTATGTCTCTAGTTCCTTTAACTTTTTCATTGTTATCCAATTTTAGTTCAGACTCTTAATTCAATTAAACTTATGATTTATATTTCTTTTATGATTTTAGTCTCTTATTAAGTTAGTATTTAATTATTTTCATTTTAATTAATTATTTTGTAGGCACCGTTTTTTGATCAGTTTATCTATTATTCATTTTTCTATCACACTACTTTCTTTGTACTTTTACTTTGATGATTCGCTATTCAGTACTTTATTAGATATTCCAATATAACATTCATACTTCAAACCGGATACAAAGGATCAATACATTTAGAGTGATTTTGAAGAAGCACCCGAAGATTTACATTCCATTCGTATTGCACATTTCAACATTTCATTCATTCAGTAGACCATCAATGGCCTACTAAAGCGAGTCGCCATGACTCGTGTCACGGCTATACATTTAATATCCCTGTGGCTAGCCAACTATATCCTATACCAGATTTAACTACCAGATTACTACTAAGGGCAATTTAATTGTTCACTTTTCCAATCATTTTTCATTTTCAATTCATTTACTGATACATTTTAGATCCAATCATACCATTGGTTCATACAAACTCAACATGTGAGGGCCTAATCTTGATCCTAGTAGGAAATATGTTTAATTATTTGATACTATTATACAATTAATATTTTTATGGTTATAACCATATTTGAATAAAGCTTTTTGAAGGGAAATATGATAATTTCAGTGAAATTTATGGATAAAAAGGTTCATTGGCTGATAAAAGTGACATTGGGGTAAGATTTAGGATTTAAGATCTATTTGGGGTCAAATCATAAATTAAAAGTTGGAGGGTTATCTTTTGAGAAAGAAATTGAGAATGGGGGTAAAAAATGTAATTTGGTGGTCTTCTCACGTGATCCCAATGATAAATATCATTGTCTGTTTAAGGAAAGATCATCTCTCTCTTTTCTTTCCTTTTCTCTCTCTAAAGTTTGAAACTAGGGTTTTGGTAAGGGTAATTTCTTCCTTTTTTTCTCTTCTATTAATGATAGATTTTATGAAAGCAAGAAGGAAAATTTAGTATTTTTCTTTTGATGTGGTTTGTTATAGCAGAGACAAGCAAGGATAAGGGCAAAGGAATCTTGAAGGAGTGAGGAAGTCACGATGTTCAGGTATGGGAGTACTATTAATTTTGTTATATGTAGATGGATCTATAGAAATTAGGGTTATATTATCCTGATTCTTTAATCGGGAGTTTTAAGATGAGTTTTGAAAGATTGTTGCCTTATGGAATCATTTTTATTTCACGTTGAGCTGAGATCATATTAGTTTCCTTGTGATGCTCGGCCAAGAAATATTTACCCTTGTCGACTCGTGAATCCCTTCACGAGTCATGCATCTTTTGCCCCTCCTGACTCGTGAATCCCTTCATAAGTCGTACACCTTTTGCCCCTGCCGACTCATGAATCCCTTCACAAGTCATGCACCTTTTGCCCCTATGTCACTCTTGAGTCCCCCTCATGACTCGTGAATGTTCTGGGTTTTGTTGGGCTGCTGACTCGTGAATGCCTTCACAAGTTGTGCATTTTTTGTCCGAGTCGGTAAGCCTGGTTGCAACTCGTAAACCTTATTCCTCTGCTTCACTCATGAATCCCTTCACGACGTTAAAAGTTAAATTTTCTTAATGACTTGTGCTCTTTTTTTACCCATATTATCCTGCAATACAAATACACACTAAATAATAGACCATTTCACTGCTTTTCACTTCCCTGTTTTGCACATTTATTTGAATCATCTAACAAAATACTTCCACATAATATTGATTAAGCCAACGCTCTTTATAAAGATAATTAACCCTCTAATACAACCTAATTAGCATACTTAATGAGTATTTTTGCTAAAGGTAATATGTGATTGTTTTATATTATGCTTTTATTGCCAAACCGTAACGATTGAGATAAAGTGATCATGGTAAGTTTTATCAAGTAGTGTTATAACTTACTTTGATATATGACCTTAATGATAATAATGGCATGATTGCATTAAAATTACTATGAATATATGTATGTTTATGTGAAGTATGATGACAATGGTCCTTAAATGAGTTTGAAAATGTGGTATAAGTGTTATGAATAGAGGTAACAAATATTGATGTCATCGTATATGTATGAAATGTGAATTTGCACATGAATTATGGCTTGAGCAAATATTATAATATGTAAGACGGAACATAAGGAATCAAATATTCTTTTGATTAAGTGGTTAAGCCTGCAGGTCTTAGTTCAATTATGGATTAGATAGGAATGCCTATAGGGATATAGTTTCAGCTACCATAGTTGATCTTGTTTGGGTCCATTGTTTATTCCTTTGATGGAACCATAGTTCAACCCCTTAGGTCCATTGTTTGATATATTTAGATATCCACTATTTGATACCTTCGGGTATCCATTGCTCCTATTATCCACCCTTTGAACTAGCACTTAGGCAGGCTATTATGTTTAAGAGAATTTTTAAAAATAATAAATATAGGTATCAATTCATTCGTATAAGGTAAGCATATTGAATGATTTATTACCATGTTTTATCTTCGTTTCTTTTGGCTATAATCATTAACTTGAGATGAATTCATGATATAAGTATCTTGACATTCTTATTGTAATGCTTGTGTAAGGATGCTTACTTTCGACTATTGTTTTTGGTCGACCATGTTATTGTTTTGTATGTTATCTCCCCGCTAAGCTTTATAGCTTAGCACGGTTGCTTTACATCTATGTAGATTTGACTGAAGGTCACTCAGGGACTTAATTCTGTATAAATTGGCCAACAGAAGTTAGTTTAGACTTTTAGATGTAGGATCTTTTGTGGATAGTTCCTTTTTTTTATCTAGCCTTATATTTTACCATGATTTAATTTAGGAAGTGTAATGTGGAAGGCTTGTAAAATTTACTTAATTTACCTTTGCTTGTATATCCTTCTAGGTTAGGGGTGGCTAATGTGTGATTTCCATATTATGGCTATTTTTGCATGACATTCTAGGTTAATTTATGGGATATGCATGTACCAGATATGTATATTTATGTTATAGGCTTTGTACACTCATTAAGAGTGTTACAGTAGAATCCAATATGACTATGATTAAGGTAACACCTAAATTGTATGCATAATGATTATGTTGTTTAATTAATTGTGTGATTCACGTTTGCTGGAGGCATGATAGGTACATTTAGAGAGAATACGGTATTAGGGTGTAACAGTTAGTGGTATCAAAGTGCCCATGTAAACTTTTCTAGGTAATATAGGTCTAGAAATCTTGGATATGGTATTGTGTCTTTTGGCCTAATGTAGTAAGTCCTTATTTTCATATAGATCAAAGATGGATGATTCTAGAGATGCTATCGAGGAATTGGCGGGAAAAGTAATTTGCCAGCTGCAATGGGTTCCTTTGATATGAGATCTTTATCGTCAAATCAGAATGAGATCCCTGCTGCTATTCCTGTAGAGGCATTATTTAAAAAATTTTGCAAAGGATGATGGCACCTAAGGCCCCAATCTCTGAGGTCAAAAAGTATGGTGGGGGAAGAATTTTTGGGTACCACTTTGGAGCAATCTGAGGAAGCTAAATTCTGGCTAGAAAAACTGAAAAAAGATTTGATGATATTTAATGCCTTGTTCATTATAAAGTATCATGTATTGTATCCTTACTTCAAGGATCAATGTACCATTGGTGAAAGCTAGTACTCGGACAACATCAATTATCAGATCCTCTTACTTAGGGATTCTTTGAAACTGAATTCAAAAAGAGATATGTTACTAAGGCCTATAAAGAGGAGAAGCTGAGATAGTTTCTGACATTAAAGTAAAGAGTTATGTTTGTGGCAGAGTTTGAGAGAAGAAATTCATTCGGCTGTGCAAATACGTTCCCAAAGAGATGTTAATTGATGCTTTTAAGAGTAGGCAATTTGAGGATGGATTTAAATCACTAGATCAGGGAGAGAAACTAATAGGGGCTACATCTCTTCAGAATGTGAACTTTCATCAACCAGTGATGGCTCCTATAAAAGTGGAGAAGCACGAAGTTGGCTAAAAAGAGAAAGATATCAAAAAGGGAATAGGGCTAAGGGTGGATGGTCCACTGAGAAAAGGTTCAAAGGAACACAAAATGTCCAACAAGCAAGGGGAATGTATCACCCTGCTAGTAAAACAAAGGGATAAGGATTTGTAGCAGTACCTAAGCGAAGTCAGCATACCCTATCAGAGCAAAAAGAGGGGTCAACCACCTGAGTGCCCTCATTGTTTTAAGCGACATTAGGCTTCATGCAGGAAAGAATCAGGAGCGTGGCTATAATTGTGGTGCTACTGACCACTATATACCTAATTGCCCCTCAAAACTGGCATAAGACTCTACATAGTAAGGTAGCATAGGAGCTTCAAATATATTTTTGGCTGCTAGGACCGAAAACAGAGGTAGGGGGCAAGGTGGTTTTGGTTGCCATGTATCCTATTCACGTAATATATCCAGTCAGTTGATAGATCGGCTGCACCAGCTATCACGGGGAAGGTTTTATGCCATAAAGGCACGAGAGGATCAAGATGCTCCTGAAGTCATAACTGGTATTTTCTCACTTTATGATTCTGATATTCGTGCACTTATTGATCCTGGATCCACTCATTTATATGTTTCCATTGAGAGTATGAGTGGGGTTGTGTCTAAGGTGCATTAGTTAGAATATGATATCTGTGTAACTAGTCCATTAGGGCACAGTGTGTGTGTGTGAATAAAATGTTCCCTAACTATCCCATCTTGATACAAGGAAGAGAATTTTTAGCCGATCTTATTGAGTTGCCTTTTCGAGAATTTGATGTTATTTTGGGCATGGATTGGTTGTCTAAGCATAGTGCATTGGTGAATTATGGGGCTAAAATCGTAACTCTTAGTGATAAAGATGGTAATGAGGGTAAAAGTTGCAGGTATTCCGATACAACCTTTGACCAATGTAATATCTACCATTCAAGCTAGATGATTTCTAAGAAAGGGGTGTGAAGCATTCTTGGCCCTAGTTCTTGATTCGAAGAGGGGAAATGATTAAGCTTCATGACATAACAGTAGTGAATGAATTTTTAGATGTGTTTCTTGAAGACTTACCTGGTCTCCCCCCTGATAGGGCTGTGGAATTATCTATCGAGATTTTTCCTTGCATAGCACCCAGTTCAAGAGCTCCCTACAGGATGGCTCCAAAGAAATTGAAAGAGTTGAAGGTGTAGTTGCAAGAATTGCTTGATAAGGGTTCCATTAGGCCTAGTGCATCGCCATAGGGTTCACTGATCCTATTTGTTAAGAAAAATATGGTTCTATAAGGATGTCATTGACTACCGACAGTTAAATAAAGTGACAGTGAAAAATAAGTATCTGTTACCTCAAATTGAGGATTTGTTTGATTAGTTGAAAGGGGGCAGGAGTGTTTTCAAGGATTGACCTGAGATTAGGGTATTACAAACTTCAAGTTAAGGATGTGGATATTCCAAAGATGGCATTTAGAACCAGATATGGACATTATGAGTTTCTAGTAATGCCATTTGGGGTTAACGAATGCACTACCTGTATTTATAGATCTAATGAATAGAGTGTTTAGACCATATTTGGACCAGTTTATGGTGATTTTTATTGATGACATATTGGTCTATTCTAGGAATGAAAAAGAGCATGTTGAACATTTAGAATTATGTTATAGACCTTAAGGGAGAATTAATTGTTTGCTAAATTGAGCAAGTGTGAGTTCTAGCTAACAGAGATTTCCTTCCTTGGCCATGTAGTATCTTCGAAACGTATTAGAGTTAACCTAGCAAAAATTGAGGATATTGTCAATTGGAGATCGCCATGGAGTGTATTTGAGGTAAGAAGTTTCTTGGGATTGGCTGGTTACTACCGTTGCTTTATAAAAGGGTTTTCAATGATGGCATCTACACTTACTAAGCTGTTAAAGAAGAATGTTAAATTTGAATGGACCGCCCGATGTGAGATAAGTTTTGATCAGATAAAGAGTATGCTAACAAAAGCTCCGATCTTAACACAACCGGTATCTGGAAAGGAGTATGCCATGCATAGTGATGCCTCTAGAGTTAGGTTGGGTTGTGTTTTAATGCAAGAGGGTAGAGTGGTGGCTTATGCATCTCGTCAACTTAAACCGTATGAATAAAATTATCTAACACATGATTTAGAGTTGGCAAGTAGTAGTTTTTGCCTTAAAGATTTGGCAGCACTACTTATACGGTGAAAGATGTAGGATATACACAGACCATAAAAAGCCTTAAGTATCTACTTCCTCAAAAGGAACTCAACTTGAGACAGCGGAGATGACTCGAAAATGTTTTAAGGACTATGATTGTATAGTAGACTATCATCCAGGTAAGGCTAATATAGTAGTAGATGCTTTAAGTAGAAGAATGATGGCATCTATGGTGTTACAGCGGGGTATATGGAGGTTTACTTCAGATTGTGCTCTATTTGCCCAATTAAGAGCTAAGCCATATGTAAGACAGGCAGTGATTGATGCACATAAAAATGATGGGAAGTTACAACGAGTTATGTGATCTATGCACGATGGGGAACAATCCGAGTATTCAATCAAAAAAAATGGAAGTTTGTAGTTCAAGGATAGATTATGTGTTCCAAATGACAGAGAATTAAAAAGAACCTTATTGCATGAAGCTCACAACACAGTGTTCACTATGCATCCTGGGGATAATAAGATGTATCAGGATCTTAAGCGATGTAATTGGTGGTTGGGTATAAAGAAGGATGTGGTTGATTGTGTATCTAAGTGCTTAACTTGTCAGCAAGTGAAAGCCAAGCATCAACTTCCTTCTAGATTGTTGAATCCCATTCCAATTCCTTAGTGTAAGTGGGAAGATACCGCTATGGATTTTGTCACCAGACTACCTTCTACCTAGAGAAAACATAATGCAGTGTGGGTAATTGTTGATAAGTTAACTAAGTCGGCTCATTTCTTGCTGGTTAAAATGGATTATTCCATGGACCTGTTGGCAAAATTGTATATAAATGAGATTGTTCAACTTCATCGTATTCCGGTATCTATAATATCAGATTGAGATCCCATATTCATCTTTAGATTCTGGTAGAGTTTGCAGAAGTCTTTGGAAACACGATTAAAATTCATTAAGGCTTTTCATCCCCAGACAGATGGACAATCAGAAAGGGTGATACAAAGTCTTGGAAGATATGCTAAGGGGTTGTGTTTTGAATTTTTTTGGTAGTTAAGACAAATACCTAGCCTTGATAGAGTTTGCCTATAATTATAGTTATCATACTAGTCTGGGTATGGCTCCATATGAAGCCTTATATGGTCGAAGTTGTTGGACCCCGATATGCTGGATTGAGTTAATCGAATGCAAGATAATTGGACCATATCTAGTTAAAGACACTGAAGAAAAAGTTTAAGTTATTAAGCAGAGATTAAAAGAAGCAAGTGATAGGTAAACATCTTATGCAAATTTAAAACGAAAGGATGTTGAGTACCAAGTTGGGGATAAGGTATTTCTGAAAGTTTCGCCCTAGAAGAAGGTTTTGAGGTTTGGAAAGAAAGGAAAATTGAGTTCAAGATTCATTGGTCCCTATGAAATTCTACAAAGGGTTGGACCAATGGCATACAAATTAGCACTTCCTATGGAATTATCAAAGTTGCATGATGTATTCCATATTTCTATGCTTCTAAAGTATCATTTAGATGAATCCCATGTACTGTAAGTGCAAGACATTCAAGTTCAGACAGATTTTACCTATGATGAAGAGCCTAAAGAGATTTTGGCTAGAGAAATCAGGCAGTTAAGGAATTAGTAAGTTCCTTTTGTAAAGGTACTTTGGTAACATCATAATATTCAAGAAGTAACTTGGGAACCATAAACAGTGATGAGGGCCCAGTATCCTCAGTTGTTTAAATCAAGTATGAATTTCGAGGATGAAATTCTTTTAAGAGGGAAAGAATTGTGAGGGCTTAATCTTGATCCTAGTAGTAAATATGTTTAATTATTTGATGCTATGTGTACAATTAATATTTTTATGGTTATAGCCACAATGGAATAAAGCTTTTTAAAGGGCAATATGGTAATTTTAGTGAAATTTATGGATAAAAAGGTTCATTGGCTGATAAAAGTGATGCTGAGGTAAGATTTAGGATTTAAGATCTATTTGGGGTCAAATCATAAATTAGAAGTTGGAGGGATATATTTTGAGAAAAAAATTGAGAATGGGGGTAAAAAGGATAATTTGGTGGTCTTCTCATGTGATCCCAGTGATAAATATCACTGCCTGTTTAAGGGAAGATCATCTCTCTCTTTTTGTCTCTTTTTCTCTCCTTTTCTCTTTCTGAGTTTGAAAATAGGGTTTTGGTAAGAGGAATTTCTCCCTTTTATCTCTTCTGTTAATGATAGATTTTATGAAAGCAAGAAGGAAAATTTATTAATTTTCTTTTTATGTGGTTTGTTATAGCAGAGACAAGCAAGGATAAGGGCAAAGGGATCTTGAAGGAGTGAGGAAGTCACGGTGTTTAATTATGGGAGTACTGTTGGTTTTGTTGTCTGTAGATGGATCTATAGAAATTATGGTTATATTATCCCGATTCTTTAATCATGAGTTTTAGGATGAGTTTTGAAAGATTGTTGGCTTATGGAATCGTTTTTATTTCATGTTGAGTTGAGATTGGATCTATTTCTTTATGATGTTTGGCCAAGAAGTATTTGCCCCTACTGACTCGTGAATCCCTTAACGAGTCATGCACCTTTTACCCCCTGCCGACTCATGAGTCCCTTCACAAGTTGTGCACCTTCTGCCCCTGTGTCACTCGTGAGTCCCCTCATGACTCGTGAATGTTCTGGTTCTTGATGGGCTGCCAATTCATGAATCCTTTCACGAGTTGTGCATTCTTGTCCAAGTCATGAGCCTGGTTATGAATCGTGAATCTTATCCCTCAGCTTCACTTGTGAATCCTTTCACGAGTCAAACATTTCTTCACGACTTGTGATCCTTCTTTACCCATATTGTCCTGTAATACAAATACACACTAAAGAATAGACCATTTCACTACTCTTCACTCCCCTGTTTTGCATTGTTATTTGAATCATCTAACAGAACACTTCCACAGTAATACTGATAAATCCAACACTCTTTATAAAGATAATTAACCCTATAATGCAACCTAATTGGCATACTTAGTGAGTATTTTTACTAAACGTAATATGCAATTGTTTTATGCTATGCTTTTATTGCCAAACTATAACGATTGAGGTAAAGTGATCATGGTAAGTTTATCAAGTAGTGTTACTCATAACATGCTTTGATATATGACCGTAATGATAGTAATGGCATGATTGCATTGAATTACTATGAATATATGTATGTTTATGTGAAGTATGATGACAATGGTCCTTAAATGAGTTTGAAAATACGGTATAAAAGTTATGAATCGAGGTAACAAATATTGATGTCATTGTATGTGTATGAAATATGAATTCGTATATGAATTTTGGCTTGAGCATATATTGTAATGTGTAAGATGGAACATGAGGAATCAAATATTCTTTTTGATTAAGTGGTTAAGCCTGCGGGTCATAGTTCAATTGTGGATTAGATAGGCATGCCTAAAGGGATATAGTTGCAGCTGCCATAGTTGACCCTATTTGGGTCCATTGTTTGTTCCTTTGATGGAACCATAGTTCGAACCATTGGGTCCATTGTTTGATATCTTTGGATATCCATTGTCAGATACCTTCAGGTATCCATTGCTCCCATTATCCACCCTTTGAACTAGCACTTAGGTAGGTTATTATGTGTAAGAGAATTGTTAAAAATAAGAAATACAAGTATTGATTACTTCATTCGTATAAGGTAAGCTTATTGAATGATTTATTACCATATTTTATCTCCGTTTCTTTTGGCTATAATCATCAGTTTGAGATGAATTCACGATATAAGTCTGTTGATGTTCTTATTGTAATGCTTGTGTAAGGATGTTTACTTTCGACTACTATTTTTGGTTGACCATGTTATTATTTTGTATGTTATCTCCCCACTAGGCTTTATAGCTTAGCACAGTTGCTTTACATTTGTGTAGGTTTGACTGAAGGTCGCTCAGGGACTTAATTTTGCATCGGTTGGCCAACAAGAGTTGGTCCAGACTTTTATATGTAGGATCTTTTATGGATAGTTCCTTTTTGTCTAGCCTTATATTTTGCCATGATTTAATTCAGGAAGTGTAATACAGAGGATTGTAAAATTTACTTAATGTACCTTTGCTTGCATGTCCTTCCAGGTTGGGGGTGGCTAATGTGTGATTGCCATTTTATGACTATTTTTGCATGACATTCCAGGTTAATTTTTGGGATATGCATGTACCGGATGTGTATACATATGTTATAGGCTTTGTAGACTCATTAAGAGTGTTACAGTTGAACCCCTTATGACTATGATTAAGATAACACCTAAATTGTATGCATGATGATTATGTTGTTGAATTAATTGTGTGATTCATGTTTGCTGGATTAGGGTGTGACACAACACATATTAAATTTTCACTTGATACATAGTACAATATTATTTCTCCAATCATTCAATACTAATTTAGAGCTTCCAAATAGTTCATATACATTTGATTAATTATCCATTACCGCATTTCATTTCTTATTAATCCTGTGAGATTTTTTATTTAATTCCTTATAATCTATTAAATTACAAATTTACCTTTCACTTCCTTTCTATTTACGGAAATGCCATTGATTATCCTTATTACTCATTAGTTCTTTATACGTTGGTTAATTTATTATTCAGTCTTTAAATTTCATCACTTTACAACTTTTCCCTTACGGTTTACTTTATTTACACAATTGCCATCAATTATTTACTTAACATCTTCATTTTATTATTCATTATAAAAAAATTACAATTTATTCCCTAAAATAGTTAAGTTACCATTTTATTCCTTATTTTTCATTAGATTACAAATTTACCCTTCATTTATCGTTTAATTATGAAAATGGCATTAACACTAATTATTAATTATTCTATAGGACAATTACCATTTTATATTCCAAAATCCATTTAATTACAATTATGCCTTTAACTTTCAAGTTATTAACAAAAAGATATTTTCTTGTCCAATTAACACCATTAACTTAATATTTACTCATAAATTACCATTTAGTCCCTAAACTATCCAAATTACCATATGATCCTTAGTTATCAATAAATTTACCAAAATATCTTTTAGTTTATTTTATTCACCATTTTGCCATTATGACTATTTTTGATTTCTAAGTCTTTTTTTTATGTTTTTAAAGTTATGTACATATATTGGTAATTCCATGATTTTATAATTTATAATTACCTAGTTAATGGATCTTTTAAGAATGACTTTAATGATGTACACAATCTGCAAATAGTCTGTTAAATTAAGCTTTTCATTTTCAACAAACATGAAATCTACATAAATTGTGTGATAAATTATAATTTGTTGAGTAGTGGGACTGATAGATATTAATTGTTGATTTTCTAGCTCCCAATAAACTTGAACCCTGTATGATTTCTAGGTCGTGATTGTTGATTATTGATTAGCAATGAATATTATTGAGGTGTAGGTTCAACTGGATGTAAATTAATTAAAAATAGGTAAATTTATTACTCCAAGGTTAAGCCAAGCTGGGAATTAAGTTGATAGAACAATATTTATAATATGTTTTTAGAGTTACTTGATCAGTATGAAAATTCTCTATAGGAATATGAAAATGTTTATCAACTTAACTAATATGATCACTATCTTAACCGGGTCACTAAGATTTGATCGGTCTAGATATGCGTGACATAGCTAAGATAAAATCATCTCTACTAAGTCCCCTTTCTTTTACTTATTTTAATTTATTTAACTTGAGTTTTAGCTTTTAAATTTTCTGATATTAAATTACCTGCTCTCTATGTTACTTTGATGAGTTTTTGACTTATTCTTACCTTGTGAAATATTTATCTAACTGGAGTTTCAACTTGTAATCCTAGTGAGTGTGAATATTTAGTTGATAACACTCTTAAACGATTTTGGTAATTACTGTATATACGTACATTTCATCTTTTATAACTAGGTTTTTGAAATATTTGTAGTAAGTCACTATAGTAAGGTCAGGACTGTAAGGCCATTATCAATCGGTTAGGCATGCATAAGGATTTATGCAACTATTTTGTGACACATTAGAGTCTTCAAAATTTGGTGTATAACACCTTCTGAATTATGAACCTCGAGGTTATTACCCCTTATGTCTGATACCAAAAAAAGTGTCTTCTACTATGTACTATATTATTTCTTAACTATATTAGTATTAAAAATCAGGATATGCACATACATTTGAATATTATTTTTATATGACTGTGTTGAATTAAGTGTAAATATCATCATTGTACTTGCACATTGCTCATGGACCAAAAGTAAATTTTTGAATGAAGTTAAACTTATGAGGCATTACCTATGTGAACTACAATATTCCATACATATTCTATTAATGTTAGCAAAGACTTGATAATTTATTATGTTCAAGTTATTCTCCATCATCTAAAGAATTATGTACTTCGAATATTTAATGCTTATTTATTTAGTTATTTCATATTTAGCTTATTTTATTGTATGTTATTTATCATAGAGTGTAGTTTTAGCACAAATTAAGTGTCACACTTAGTTTGTTAACTTTCTATCTATGTAGGTGTTTACTTGTTTGGAGATGAGTCTAAGTCGAGACAACAGTAGTCAACCAACTAAGGATTTTAGGCTACAGTTTTAATGATTCCTTTATTTACCTAACAAGAGTGTTGTAATGATTTATTATTTATAAAGCATAAAAGATAATAATAGATGATGTCAAGTTGTTCTTTTTTTTAGTTTTAACACCCTTGTACTCTCCTAAAGGGTATTATAGCATGTGAATTTAGTGGTATCAGAGTGTAGCTTTATGCAATTTTAACCTAAATTAAGTTTTGATAATCCATATATTAATAAGTCAGTTGTGTGGTTATCTTATGGTGGTTGTCCCTATCCCTATCCTTGTCCTGATAAAGTTTGATTATAAAGGGTTTTGTAAAAGTGTTTAAGCACTTATTGAAAATATTTTAGTAAATCAAACCCCCTTCCTCTTATTCCTTATTTGTTTTCATGTCAGGATTGCATATTATCATACCTTTAGGGGGAAATTTTATTTTTACTTAAGATGATTTTTACTATAATATTAGCTTTGTGGTACTTAATTTTGATAGTGTTTAAAATTTTGACTAATTTGATTTGGAAAAGTGATGTACGTTATATATATATTGTGGTAAGTAAGATGCCCAGAATCTATTAGTAGTGTGTATGTTTATTTGACAGTAATGTACCTATCTTGAATGATTTTAAAATAAAATTAAGAGAAACATAAGACATTAGTATACTAAATCTATGATATGTATATTGTAAAGTACTAAGGTTATCTTAAAGGATTAACACAAAAGTATGTATTTAAAGATTGAATTAAGAATCTAATAGTCTACGAAACTGATTAATTCTAGTAAGACTTGTTAAGCATTATGTTGGTGAGGAATATACTTCTTTTAGTTAACTACTTATAAACTCTAAATATTATAGGTAACATATTATGTGGATCACTATGACTAGTTGATTAACCTTCACACTCTGCTTTCTGTAATTTAATTAATTTAGTTGATCAATCTTAATTTTTCATTGATTCTTTAAATTTGTTCTCTCTTTTAAAAAAATAAAAGTGATAAATTGTAAGTTGTTGCCTAATATTCTAGACTTGTACTTTTCATAGCAAAGGAAAGATTTAGGGCCATTTTGGTAATGTAAATTTGAGTACTCTATAGTTTGAAATCGATTCTATCACTAATTTAAAATTGGCATTGGGAATAGTAGCTGGGTGTTTATTCTTTGATTACCAATGGTATTTTTCACATTTCGCCCTGTAATTTGGATATGTACTAGTTAATTTGTGAATCATACCTTTCTTACCTAGTTTTTTTTTATTTCTTGTAAATTCGCACCTGAAAGAAAATATTGTCAGGTATAACAATGATTGAGAGTATTCAATATTACTATTAAAAAAAGGAGAATAACGACTTTTAGAATGTTTGGAATAAAAAGGATTTGAGCTAAGTGCATCTATAGGCTCATGATTGTGTAAGTAGTGTGTCAATTTTTATAGCTGAATAGGATATACATACTTCATCTATTTTGAATCTTGAGCCGTTGTTTGGACAAAATTATCAATTCTCAAATGTAACTATGACTAATTATTTTGTTTTCCTATCAATTGATGAGTTGCCAAAAAATAAAGTATTGTAAAGAAAATATTTTCTTTAGATTTCAAGTAGGGATGTTATGCAAAGCCTGGTTAATGTTTTCATTTACATCATTGAAGGATTGATAACATTATTGATGTGGTTTATTTTCTATACATTTTGATATTACAGAGGTAATTTGAAATCTAAACTATGCTTTGTAGTAATTTATGCAAGACTTGGTTTTTAAGGGATATCATGGTTATGTTCAGTAGAAAGATTAATAGTGATGCTTAGTTAGATTGAGTGTGTAAGGGCCCAAATTAGGCCTTAGTAAAATTCAAGGACATAATTCCAATTATTAATGTTTAATCAAGCTTAATTAGATGAATTATTATAAGCTTATATATTGAAGGATAAACTAGTTGTTTATATCTATGTGTAATTGAAATAATATTTTACTTCAAGGATCAATTGAGATATAAGTGTTATTAAGTTATCTATAATTATGTGATAAATGTGTAAATTATATGGTATGAATTTTATAAAGTCATAATTAAATTATTATAGTTGGTTTAATAACATTCAATGGTGTAATTGAAGTACAAGTATTAGTTTAGGGCTCAATTTGTAAATTCAGCATCTTAAAGGTCAAAGGTGAATAAATGAATAATTGAGAGGTTAATTTAAGAGAAAGAATAAGTGATTAGGTTGATTTATGACATGCAAAAAGGTGTGGGTTGATTAAAGGACATGCATTTTGTTGAGGGATCAAGAAGGGAATTTTCCTAACTATTATATAAAGTCTTTTGCTAGTGGAATGAAAGGAAAAAAACTCATTAGAGATGGTGGTGAACGAAATTTTAGAGAGAGAGTTACAGCAATTTCCTTTTCTTCTTCTTATTTCTTAAAGCCATAGATGAATTCTCAAGGTCTTCTTGAAGAGGAAATATTGCATGTTGTTCAATCTAGATCATTAGTATAACTTTAAGGTAATATCCTAACTTGATAGTTCATCTCTTCATCTTCATCTCTTTCTTAATTTGATTGATGATGGAAGATTGTTGTTGAATGTATGAAATAATCTATAAGGAGAGAGAAAAGGTGGAAGAAACAAGGAAAAAGGGCTTGCAAGGGGTTGAAGACAAATGAATTTTCAGCTAAGGTATGGGAATGTAGGTTGTTCATATTGCATGTTGAATTGCTTGCTGAATTTGGATATAATTTACAGAATTTGAAGTTACGTTTTTCTGGATTTTTACGTTTTGAGGTTGAAGAACAGATTGCCCTCTTCACGAGTCGTGAACTATTGTCCGACTCGTGAATCCCTTCACGAGTCGTGAAATTCTGCCCTTTTTCACCACTCGTGAGCCCCTTCACGAGTAGTGAAATGCTGCCCTTTTTCTCTACTCGTGAGCCCCTTCACGAGTCGTGAAATGTTGCCCTTTTACTTCACTCGTGAGCCTCTTCACGAGTAGAACGTTTCTTCACGACTGATTGACCTATCTGGATTGTTTTACTCATAAGTTGAGCTATAGAACAGCAAATTGAGTGATTCGTTTTGCGTTGGAAACTATACTTCCATACCTATATTTCATATGAAGAAACCTAAACTTAAATCGGTCTCTAAGTATATGGAATTTAGGGTTGAATTCGGACTAGTTTCCTAAACTGCTCACAGAAACAGAATTTACTATTATGTGCATATTGTTGCTACACTTGATAATATGATTTCTTTAATAAATTGAGAGAGATATTTGTTTATGTGACAGTAAAGTTAATTGGTTAAAGCATGTAATATGGCTATCCATGAAGGATTTATATGAATACATATGCATTCAATTGTGTATATCAATAAAGACTAATGATGAAATATCTAACCTACACATGTAATTAGTTTTGTGCATGATTGTCATATGCCAAATTGATATATATATATATATATATATATATATATATATATATATATATATATATATATATATATATATAAATATACACATGTAATCCTATGACATGAAAGAGCACGTTTTGACATGTATCTATGCTATGAAATAAGGATTGCAATAGTATGACCTTGGCATGTGTATATGCCCTTATGGAAACATGTTGACATTCTGTATAGCACATGATTTTAATGATGATAAAGATATATATTTATATATTGGTAAATATGCTTATATGAATAAGTCTACTATATGTGAATGTACCCACAGGTACGTACATCTATGATTATGTACATGAATGTATGAGCATGTAAATGCCCTATGAGATAGAAGATATTTTAGCATGACTATGAACATGTGAGATGCTTAATGTGAATATGATCAAACTTATGTACATGGCTGTTGTGTGCAATTATGCTTACATGTACATATTATTTAATGATGGAGTAAATGTCAACTTTACTTGTAGAAAGAAGTAATTTGAATTGTAGATTAAATATGAACATATAAATATATAATACGATCTTACATGATTAGGTTTGAATGGTGAAAGATGTTTTAGAGCGATGATTCAAAGAATATGTGTAAAATGTATGAATATGGTTTCACTTAATTGAAATGATATGATTAAGCATATGTGTTGTCACATGTAAGCATGCTGAAATACAGATCTACAGTGCTAAAACTCCATTATAGAAATTTTATTAAAGCATATAATGACATTGATATATGAGACCATGTATACAAAAATGTATGCATTAGAGAAGGAGTATATTGTCATCTGACTATTATATACGAAAAGTGTATAAATTGTTTTTGAATTGTGCATATATGTATATGTACTGAAGAATATAGATATTTTTACATGCTTATGTACGGTTACAAATGGCCTTATATAAGTATAGTCTTGACATACAGAATAGTCGCATGATTTAATAGAATTACAAGAACAGAATAGTATTACCCAACAGTGAAATGTTCACAGGTTTACAGAAAGTTACACATAAGCGCTCTTATGAGTATATTGTTCATAGTAATACAAGAGTATACATGTGCATATAAGAATATGAATGTATAAAGAAAAGATAAAGTAAATAGATCTTTTTACCTGCGTTGAGTCTAGGAAGTGGATAGATAGGCATGCCTATAAGGGTACCTTGCAGCTGCAAAAACAAACCTGTACCTTCGGGTACCATCGTTCAACCCCGTTTGGGTTGCAGTTCACCCCGTTTGGGTGAATAAATAACTTGTGCCTTCGGGTACCATCGATCAACCCCGTTTGGGTTGCAGTTCACCCCATTTGGGTGAATAAATAACTTGTACCTTCGGGTACCATCGATCAACCCCGTTTGGGTTGCAGTTCACCCCGTTTGGGTGACTAAACAAACTCGTACCTTCGGGTACCATCGTTCAACCCGTTATCCACCTCTTTAGAATAGTGCAGGCCTTATACCAAAGTTAAGAATAGTTTGATGTTTAATTTAAAGCTTTATGAAGCATAACAATTCATTAATCGATTTCATAATCTAATTTATATGTGAAATTTCTTTTCAGCACATATGGAAATTATGATATTTAAAGATGTTGCAATATACACTTATGCATGATTATCGCATATAGAAATAGTACATACAGAGTTATATAAATGAACTAGTGCATCACTAATATCTAAGTATGAACTATATTAGAGATAGTATGTTTTCTATAGCAAATGAATATAAGAGTTTATGAATAGGTATTCATGTTGGTGATTGCTTTTCAAATTAATACAGTTGAGTTATATGTTTTCCCTATATTTACTCGTTCTTGCTCTTTATTTAGAATTGATGTATATTGTCTTGTGCACACACATAAAGTGTTTACAGATTTACAAATGATAAAGTTCACATGATAATGGCATTTGAGATAGAAGCAAGCTAGAAATTCTATGTATGCATTGGTACAATAAGTATACAAACATAATTCTTGATAAATGATAAACTTTCATAGTACTAATGCTTATTTTACTTACGAATATGCATAGGTCCTTGTGGATCATAAGTTTATATGTGAATATATATGTATACATGTATTCCTAGCATATGTTAAAGTATGTAATAAATGGAAGGAATGACTGAGTATAAACAGTGGTATAACAACCAATGAATGAATCGCAAGATTAAAGGACAAATATGCTTACATGGTTAAATGTGGTGTATATTAAGCGTCAATGCCGAATTTACTATCATTAAATCATTCGGTTATCATATGTGGACTCTTGTCTGTATTTTCTTATATTGAGTATAAGTTATACTTTATAGTACATGATGTATGCTTATTGGCGACTACTGTGAGTAGTCGTTTATCATGAATTAGTATTCCCCACTAAGCTTTATAACTTAGCACGGATTTTTGTTTATCCGTGTAGGTTGTGAGAACAGGACTTTCTTCCAGGACTGATATCTGCAGCAGGTTGGCCAACACAAGTCTTAGAAGATTAATAATAGAGTCTTCTTTTTGTCTTTATGTTTTGTAGTTGTGGAAACTCTAAATATGTTAGAAATTTTGTATTTACTACAGATGCTTTGTATATGTAATATTTTATGTTAGCGAGATGCACCTATAAGTGAAGTTTCTAATAGTTAACTTTTGGATATCTGTTTAGTAGATTATCAGATGAAATGTTATGATAAGCATGCTTAATTAACATTAATCAAAGTGTTATAGCTAAGTACAGGGTAAGGGTGCTACAATTAGTGGTATCAGAGCAAAGGTTTAGCCGTTCCTAGGCTATAAGTGTTTAGAGTAATTGTTATATGGAAGTGTTAGTGTGTTGGCCTAATGCAGATATCTTGGTTTTGTTTTGTATAGATTAAAGATGGATAAATTGAAAGAAACTGGAAAAGAGATCGTTAAAGTCAGCAATTCCGGGGCATTGAACTTACTTGCCCCGATGCTGTGAATGTAACTCATGTAAAGATGTCTGTTTCTATATTAGAGGAATTGAAGAAAATGAATTGCACCTTGAATCAGATTTTACAAGAGTTAACCGAGCCCAGAGTATCAAAAGAGGTTGATAGGATTAATGAGAACAAAAGAAGTCGAGATGGGAATATGGATAAGAGGGAGTTAAGAAAAAGAAATAAGATATTGAAATTAAGTTCTTCTAGCAGTACATTCCATTCTGCGCAAGGTTCGGCAGGGAAAAGTCGAGGGATTCAAGTTCCTAAATGTTTGCATTGCGCAAGGAATCATTGGGGTACTTGTAGAGCTTTAAAAGGGGCTTGTTTTAGATGTGGTAAAACAGATCATTTTATGGCTAATTGCCCAAGGTTGCCAAGGAAAGATATGGTATCATCAAAGAATGAAAAGAATCTTGTCATTGCTATTGTACCTCAGATAGAAGAGATAGATCGTATTGAAAGAGATAAATCTATACATCTGATTGTATCGGTTCAGATCGGAAAAATTGAGGTTTCATCAAAGCAGGATGTCATCGAAGGAGATATTGGTATTTATCTTTTCTTCCTTAATATTTGCTCATTCACAATAATAAGTTCTTATTATGGTAATGAATTTTATGCTTTTAGGAATGTTTTGATATGTTGGAACTTTCAGAATATTGTGCATAATTGACCATTAGGTAAATTATGGTACATATGCATTGAGGGAATACATAAAGATTACTCTATGATGGCATATGAATAAAATCCTAACTTTGGATTAAAAAGTAAATGATAAAGAAATGCTATTATGATTAGTGCTTGGATTATATTACAAGTGTGTTAATAGAATATAGTATAAATGTGTTAATATGGTTTTGGAGAAACAGTTTAGGTATTGTGAATAAAATCTTTCATATGTGTAGTTGCTGTGAGAAAATTAGGATAATTACGATGCTATGTATACCTGTCAGTGAATCCTTAACAGGCATGGGCAGTTGACAAAACATTATACATGGGATGGGGCAAAAACATATACAGCACACGAGAGAATGCATTTGCATCTTATTGCATACATGAAAGCATCATTTACGCATAAGCATAGCATCAAGCATCATACTACATGTACAGGCCCCGACTGAATAGGGAAGCTGACAGGATATACATTAAGCATAGTAATGATATAACAATATGATACAGTTGCCCGTATTTGGAGATAAGGTCAAATGAAAAGCAAGAAAAGAAGATGGTAAAGTTAGTATGAGATCAAAGACGCTTATGATAGACATAGGTATAGCAATGATAGTGTTGTGCATAAGTGAAAGATACAAGTATGAATTTCGAGGACGAAATTTCTTAAGGGGAGAGATTTGTAAGGGCCCAAATTAGGCCTTAGTAAAATTCAAGGACATAATTCCAATTATTAATGTTTAATCAAGCTTAATTAGATGAATTATTATAAGCTTATATATTGAAGGATAAACTAGTTGTTTATATCTATGTGTAATTGAAATAATATTTTACTTCAATGATTAATTGGGATATAACTGTTATTAAGTTATATATAATTATGTGATAAATGTGTAAATTATATGGTATGAATTTTATAAAGTCATAATTAAATTATTATAGTTGGTTTAATAACATTCAATGGTGTAATTGAAGTACAAGTATTAGTTTAGGGCTCAATTTATAAATTCAGCATCTTAAAGGTCAAAGGTGAATAAATGAATAATTGAGAGGTTAATTTAAGAGAAAGAATAAGTGATTAGGTTGATTTATGACATGCAAAAAGGTGTGGGTTGATTAAAGGACATGCATTTTGTTGAGGGATCAAGAAGGGAATTTTCCTAACTATTATATAAAGTCTTTTGCTAGTGGAATGAAAGGAAAAAAACTCATTAGAGATGGTGGTGAACGAAATTTTAGAGAGAGAGTTACAGCAATTTCCTTTTCTTCTTCTTATTTCTTAAAGCCATAGATGAATTCTCAAGGTCTTCTTGAAGAGGAAATATTGCATGTTGTTCAATCTAGATCATTAGTATAACTTTAAGGTAATATCCTAACTTGATAGTTCATCTCTTCATCTTCATCTCTTTCTTAATTTGATTGATGATGGAAGATTGTTGTTGAATGTATGAAATAATCTATAAGGAGAGAGAAAAGGTGGAAGAAACAAGGAAAAAGGGCTTGCAAGGGGTTGAAGACAAAGGAATTTTCAGCTAAGGTATGGGAATGTAGGTTGTTCATATTGCATGTTGAATTGCTTGCTGAATTTGGATATAATTTACAGAATTTGAAGTTACGTTTTTCTGGATTTTTACGTTTTGAGGTTGAAGAACAGATTGCCCTCTTCACGAGTCGTGAACTATTGTCCGACTCGTGAATCCCTTCACGAGTCGTGAAATTCTGCCCTTTTTCACCACTCGTGAGCCCCTTCACGAGTAGTGAAATGCTGCCCTTTTTCTCTACTCGTGAGCCCCTTCACGAGTCGTGAAATGTTGCCCTTTTACTTCACTCGTGAGCCTCTTCACGAGTAGAACGTTTCTTCACGACTGATTGACCTATCTGGATTGTTTTACTCATAAGTTGAGCTATAGAATAGCAAATTGAGTGATTCGTTTTGCGTTGGAAACTAGACTTCCATACCTATATTTCATATGAAGAAACCTAAACTTAAATCGGTCTCTAAGTATATGGAATTTAGGGTTGAATTCGGACTAGTTTCCTAAACTGCTCACAGAAACAGAATTTACTATTATGTGCATATTGTTGCTACACTTGATAATATGATTTCTTTAATAAATTGAGAGAGATATTTGTTTATGTGACAGTAAAGTTAATTGGTTAAAGCATGTAATATGGCTATCCATGAAGGATTTATATGAATACATATGCATTCAATTGTGTATATCAATAAAGACTAATGATGAAATATCTAACCTATACATGTAATTAGTTTTGTGCATGATTGTCATATGCCAAATTGATATATATATATATATATATATATATATATATATATATATATATATATATATATATATATATATATATATATATATATATATATATATATATATATATATATACACATGTAATCCTATGACATGAAAGAGCACGTTTTGACATGTATCTATGCTATGAAATAAGGATTGCAATAGTATGACCTTGGCATGTGTATATGCCCTTATGGAAACATGTTGACATTCTGTATAGCACATGATTTTAATGATGATAAAGATATATATTTATATATTGGTAAATATGCTTATATGAATAAGTCTACTATATGTGAATGTACCCACAGGTACGTACATCTATGATTATGTACATGAATGTATGAGCATGTAAATGCCCTATGAGATAGAAGATATTTTAGCATGACTATGAACATGTGAGATGCTTAATGTGAATATGATCAAACTTATGTACATGGCTGTTGTGTGCAATTATGCTTACATGTACATATTATTTAATGATGGAGTAAATGTCAACTTTACTTGTAGAAAGAAGTAATTTGAATTGTAGATTAAATATGAACATATAAATATATAATACGATCTTACATGATTAGGTTTGAATGGTGAAAGATGTTTTAGAGCGATGATTCAAAGAATATGTGTAAAATGTATGAATATGGTTTCACTTAATTGAAATGATATGATTAAGCATATGTGTTGTCACATGTAAGCATGCTGAAATACAGATCTACAGTGCTAAAACTCCATTATAGAAATTTTATTAAAGCATATAATGACATTGATATATGAGACCATGTATACAAAAATGTATGCATTAGAGAAGGAGTATATTGTCATCTGACTATTATATACGAAAAGTGTATAAATTGTTTTTGAATTGTGCATATATGTATATGTACTAAAGAATATAGATATTTTTACATGCTTATGTACGGTTACAAATGGCCTTATATAAGTATAGTCTTGACATACAGAATAGTCGCATGATTTAATAGAATTACAAGAACAGAACAGTATTACCCAACAGTGAAATGTTCACAGGTTTACAGAAAGTTACACATAAGCGCTCTTATGAGTATATTGTTCATAGTAATACAAGAGTATACATGTGCATATAAGAATATGAATGTATAAAGAAAAGATAAAGTAAATAGATCTTTTTGCCTGCGTTGAGTCTAGGAAGTGGATAGATAGGCATGCCTATAAGGGTACCTTGCAGCTGCAAAAACAAACCTGTACCTTCGGGTACCATCGTTCAACCCCGTTTGGGTTGCAGTTCACCCCGTTTTGGTGAATAAATAACTTGTGCCTTCGGGTACCATCGATCAACCCCGTTTGGGTTGCAGTTCACCCCGTTTGGGTGAATAAATAACTTGTACCTTCGGGTACCATCGATCAACCCCGTTTGGGTTGCAGTTCACCCCGTTTGGGTGACTAAACAAACTCGTACCTTCGGGTACCATCGTTCAACCCGTTATCCACCTCTTTAGAATAGTGCAGGCCTTATACCAAAGTTAAGAATAGTTTGATGTTTAATTTAAAGCTTTATGAAGCATAACAATTCATTAATCGATTTCATAATCTAATTTATATGTGAAATTTCTTTTCAGCACATATGGAAATTATGATATTTAAAGATGTTGCAATATACACTTATGCATGATTATCGCATATAGAAATAGTACATACAGAGTTATATAAATGAACTAGTGCATCACTAATATCTAAGTATGAACTATATTAGAGATAGTATGTTTTCTATAGCAAATGAATATAAGAGTTTATGAATAGGTATTCATGTTGGTGATTGCTTTTCAAATTAATACAGTTGAGTTATATGTTTTCCCTATATTTACTCGTTCTTGCTCTTTATTGAGAATTGATGTATATTGTCTTGTGCACACACATAAAGTGTTTACAGATTTACAAATGATAAAGTTCACATGATAATGGCATTTGAGATAGAAGCAAGCTAGAAATTCTATGTATGCATTGGTACAATAAGTATACAAACATAATTCTTGATAAATGATAAACTTTCATAGTACTAATGCTTGTTTTACTTACGAATATGCATAGGTCCTTGTGGATCATAAGTTTATATGTGAATATATATGTATACATGTATTCCTAGCATATGTTAAAGTATGTAATAAATGGAAGGAATGACTGAGTATAAACAGCGGTATAACAACCAATGAATGAATCGCAAGATTAAAGGACAAATATGCTTACATGGTTAAATGTGGTGTATATTAAGCGTCAATGCCGAATTTACTATCATTAAATCATTCGGTTATCATATGTGGACTCTTGTCTGTATTTTCTTATATTGAGTATAAGTTATACTTTATAGTACATGATGTATGCTTATTGGCGACTACTGTGAGTAGTCGTTTATCATGAATTAGTATTCCCCACTAAGCTTTATAACTTAGCACGGATTTTTGTTTATCCGTGTAGGTTGTGAGAACAGGACTTTCTTCCAGGACTGATATCTGCAGCAGGTTGGCCAACACAAGTCTTAAAAGATTAATAATAGAGTCTTCTTTTTGTCTTTATGTTTTGTAGTTGTGGAAACTCTAAATATGTTGGAAATTTTGTATTTACTACAGATGCTTTGTATATGTAATATTTTATGTTAGCGAGATGCACCTATAAGTGAAGTTTCTAATAGTTAACTTTTGGATATCTGTTTAGTAGATTATCAGATGAAATGTTATGATAAGCATGCTTAATTAACATTAATCAAAGTGTTATAGCTAAGTACAGGGTAAGGGTGCTACAGAGTGAGGTCATAATCTTCTTTATGAAGCTTTACATTACCTAATATGCTTCTTATGTACTAGTCTCAAGTTGAATGTCCATTTTTATTTTATTTAAAAGAACCTTCTATAGATTGTATATAATATTTTTTTATGTAATGTGGTCATATGAAAGTATTTTTGAAGGAAGAAAGGCCTGCAAATAGCTAAAAGCTATGAGTTAATATTGTCTAACTTGCATGGTGAAGGAGGTACAATCTTGATGTGATAAGTTGAGCCTAATTGGTTAGTGATCAATTGAGGCTATAATGGAAATTGGGAAATTAAATATATACATATATAGAGTGTATATATATATAGCATAAGTAAGAATTTCGAGGAAGAAATTCCTTAAGGGGGACAGAAATTTAGCGCCCCAAATTATACCTTTGTTAATGTAGAGGTATAATGGGTATTTATTAATTTGTTTGGATATTTACTATATTGTATGATTAATGAAGTGGATATATATATATTTATTGTTAGGGGGCTAAATTGAAATGGAACTTGGCATTAAGTGTTAAATTAAAAATAAAATATTATTAATTGAGTAAAAAAGAATATTGAGGGGAGATATTATGAAGCCACTTATGAGAGGGTCACATTCTAGACAATTAAAACAACAAAAGTGTCTTGGATAATAAATTGGCCTTGGAAGTGTGATCGGCAAAAAAGAATAAAATGAAAGTAGTACCATATCAAGCCATCGATACTCTTTTCTTCCCCTTGTCTTGTTTTCATTTTTTCACTTATTTGTTTCAAAACTTAAATCTATTGGGAATTATTAAAGTGAAAGGAATAGAGTGCTAATTGAAAAAGCAGGATTGGTAAGGGTGAAGTAGTTAAGCAAAGCAACACCAAGGAAAAAGAAAACATATAGATAACATGACCCGAGGTAGCCTAGATTAGGGTTACCTAATAATGAGGAAAAAGCATATTGTTGACAACCAGGTTCGTATCTCGAAGCTCCAATCATGAATTTCTCACTTTTTCTCAAAGATTTTCATGATTTTCTAAGTACTTCTAAATATTTCCAAATATTTTAACAAAATATGCATAAAAACCTTATTTTGGACCTTCAGTAATGGCATATAAACATCTATCACTTGAGGGGTGCTTATTTGTCGGCCCCTCTCTTTGATGGCCAAACCAGGGTTTTTTAGGAAATTTAAGATTTAATGATAAAGGATGGCTACCCCTTATTAAGAGACGTCTGTCCCTAGCTCAAAAACCAAAATTTCCCATGTTTTCCTAAATTTTGAAAGAAGAAGTTTTTTCTCTTAATATTTTTCCAGATTTACAAGAGTTTTATCTCCATATTTGAGTTGATTTGAGTTGGATTTTAGCTTAAATTCCTCTTTAGGTATAAAAGCTCAAATCTAGGGTTTTCTTAGGGAAGGGGATCATTTTTTTTGGAGAGCCACCATTAGAGAAGAAGAATTAGTTTCTTTCTCTCTCTAAACTTTATGCTCTACCAGTTCTTGTTGAAACACACACATACATAAAAGAATTTTAGATTTTATTTTGAGAACAACAATCATGAATCGGAGTGAAGATTTGGACTACAATAATCATAGAGTCAAAATATCTACTGAGGGTAATATTCTAGGCCTTTTTCTACTTTCCCTCTCTATAATTAATTCACATGATCATATGATAATTTAGCATTGGTTTAATATGTTTTAATTGCTATATTTAATTGATATGCATGCTTATTGATATGTGATGTGTTGCTGGACTATAAAATGTGCTAGAGGTATGATAAAGGCATGTTTTAAATCTTGGATTCCTCCATTGTTATACATGTAAAGTTTCTATTTTGCCCATTTAATTCTATAAATATGTGTCTTTTATGTATTTTATGCATGATTCATTGTTATAAAATGCTTTTACCATAATCTAGGGTTTATAAATGCTCATTTAAGGCTAGGAATTCATATTGTATGATTTTTCTGCATGTTTCCTTGATTTTCTAGTTTTATGTTCTGTCCAGAGGTGATAAACTGAAACATGGACTAAGGGACGACCGTCCCTCATTCGATGGACGGGATGTCTCAGTCCCATCTTCTTATCCCATCTTTCGCTCCCTTTGTGGCTGTCCCTCACCTATTTTGGCCATCCCTGAGTGTATTTTGAGGTATTTTTTTGCACATATTTTATGTTTTTATGTATTTTTGTACCATTTATTTGTTTTCTTTTCATATTTATGCATTATTTAACATGATTCTGTACTTGAAATTATTTTTGGATAATTAAACCTGTAATTATTTTACTATGTTATTTGTGAATACTAATTCATTTGTTTCGTGTAATTTTATTTGAGTACTCAATACCATTGCGGCTTTGGAAAGTTAGTGTTTTATTGCATGGGCAGTCGTGCTTCTAAGTTGGTCACTACCCTTACTCCCTAGTCATTTCATTTCATTTATTTTATTTATTTATTTATTTTGTTTATTATTTAATTTTTACCATTATTTGTTATTTCATTTTATCTTTGAAGTATTATTCTTTCGGGGATGTAATAGTTAGTAAAAAAGAATTTTTATGCATAATTTAATAAAAAACATTAAAATGATGTCTATTAAATTAATTGGATTTTTCTTCCAAAATATAGACCAATATCCAATTTTTAGCCCAAATCCACATAGAATAAACTTGTGATTCTTTTGCAAATGTGCAAGAGGGAGCCAATGCTCCCAAACTTAATCAATATGCCACTTTATGTATGTATATCAATATTTGTTTTGCTATTATAGGATGATTTGCCTTTATAATAATTTTTAAATAGGATTTTATTTTAATTACATTTATTTATCACTTTTTATTAGATTGGGATACTTTAAATTCACTCAATATAGGGAGGTGTCAAGGAGACCCACTAGCCTAAGTCTAATACCTATTGGTATACAACTATCCATTCCCGAGTTAATCAACATGCTCAAAATAGCTGATGGATCCTTCAAGAAGGATCCAAAAGGTGTCATGGTTGTTACTTCTACTAAAGAAAAGAAGCAGAAGAAGAAGAAGATAACGAAGGCGTAGCCAAAGAATGGTGGGATCTCTAAGAAAAAGGTTGCCAAGAAAGAAAATACCAAAGGAACTTGCTTCCATTGTGGAAAAGATGGTCATTGGAAGCGTAACAGCAAGGCCTATCTGGATTATCTCAAGGAGAAGAAGCAAGCTGATGCTTCTACTTCAGGTATTCATATGATTGAAATTAATACTTATTCTATTGCTTCAAAACAATCTTGGGTATTAGATACCGGATGTGGATCTCATTTGTGTAATGATCTACAGGGACTTAAAAGCTTTAGAAGAGTTGGAAAGACAGAAATATGTTTGCAGTCAGCTACCGGACAAAATATATCTACAACAGTTGTGGGGACTTACCATTTGCCTCTTCCAAGTGGATTAATATAGGAATTAAATAATTATTATTATGTTCTAGCTTTATCCAAAAGTATTATTTCTTTTAGTCGTTTATTGAACGATTATGACATTTCTTTGAAGGACAAGTGTTGTTACATTTTTAAGAACAATATGTTTTATGCAAAAGCTATTATTGAGAATGGTATATTTGTTCTTGATTTATTTAAAGACGTGCATAATATGGATACCAAGAGAATGAAACAAGATAATCTAAATACCTCATACTTATGGCATTGTCGTTTAGGACATATAAATGAGAAATGCATGACCAAATTATACAAGTCAGGTGATTTGAGATCATTTAATTATGAACCATTTGATACATGTGAATCTTGTTTATTGGGAAAAAAGACAAAAGCTCCCTTTATTGGTAAAGGAGAACGAGCTAAAATGGTTTTGGACTTAATACATTCAGATGTATGTGGTCCAGTGACTACACATGCCAGAGGAGGATACTCCTACTTCATTACTTTCATAGATTATTATTTTAGGTTTGGATACATCTATCTAATGAAATATAAATCAAAAGCATTTGAAAAGTTCAAAGAATTTAGAAATGAAGTAGAGAAACAACTTGGCAAGAGTATTAAAATACTTAGATTAGATCGAGGTCGAGAATACTTAGACCAAGAATTTCAATATTATCTTAGAGATAATGGGATTTTATCTCAATGGACTCCACCATATACACCACAACACAATGGTGTATCTGAAAGAAGAAATCAAACACTATTAGATATGGTTCGATCCATGATGAGCCGAGCAGACTTGCCTAAGTCCTTTTGGGAATATGTACTAGAAATTGCTATTTATGTGTTAAACAGAGTTCTTAGTAAATCGGTTGATGTTACTCTATATGAGATGTGGAATAACAAGAAACCCACACTTTCTCATATGAAAGTATGGGGTTGTCCTGCTTATGTGAAGAGGACAGTGTCAGACAAACTGGATGTTAAGTCTGACAAATATTTATTTGTGGGATATCAAAAAGAAACATTTGGATATTATTTCTATCATCCTTTAGAACAAAAGGTATTTGTTTCAAGGCTTGCTGTCTTCTCTTATGAGAGGACAGTATGAGTAAAATTTAACTTGGTGAAGTTCAAGACCCACAAATAGAAGTAGATCAACCGATTGAACTCGAGATTGAATTTCATAATGATGAGATTACAGTTGAACCTGATTATACACAAAATCCTAGAAGATCTACTAGGATGCGTTCTATCCCTGTAAGATATGGATTTCACATTGATACGGATAGAGGCATAACTGTAGTAGAGAATAATGAGCCTACAAGCTATCAAGAAGTTTTGAACAGTTCAGAATGTGATTTATCGCTTAAGGCTATGCAGTCTGAAATGGACTCCATGCATGAGGATAAAGTATGGACTTTAACTCAACCACCTGAAGAGATAAAACCCATAGGGTGCAAATGGGTCTTCAAAAAGAAAACCGACATGGAAGGTAATATAGTTACCTATAGAGCTCAATTAGAAGCAAAAGCCTATCGTCAAAAAGAAGGTATTGACTATGATGAAACCTTTTCTCCTGTAGCGATGCTTAAGTCTATAAAAATACTTTTAGCCACTGCAGCTCATTATGATTATGAGATTTGGCAAATGGATATGAAGACAACTTTCCTAAATGGAAATCTGACTGAGGATGTGTATATGACACAACCAGAAGGCTTCACATTAGAAAATAGTGAAAAGGTATGCAAGCTTCAAAGATCTATTTATGGATTAAAGCAAGCCTCTAGGAGCTGGAACATACAATTCAATGAGATAATCAAAGAGTTTGGTTTCTCACAGAATGAAGATGAACCTTGTGTGTATAAAAGGGTCAGTGGGAGTGCAATTGTCTTCCTAGTTCTATATGTGGATGACATATTGATCGTGGGAAATGACATTTCTCTTCTCCAATCTGTTAAAATATGGTTATCCATGCAATTTTCCATGGAAGAACTTGGAGAAGCATCCTATATTCTGGGAATAAAGATCTATAGAGATAGATCTAATAGGCTGCTAGGTCTTTCTCAAAGTACATATATAGATAAAGTATTAATGAGGTTCAATATGGGCCTCTCTAAGAAAGGGTTTATTCCCATGGTGCATGGGAAACACCTTTATAAGTCTATGTGTCCGCAGACACTAGAGGATAGAGAGAGCATGAATAGAATACCATATACATTTGCAATTGGTTCTATCATGTATGCTATGTTATGTACACATCCAGATGTAGCATTTGCTTTGAGTGTCATAAACAGACTCTAATCTAATTTTGGAGAGGAACACTGGGCAGTTGTCAAGAATATCCTTAAGTATTTGAAAAAGACTAAGGATATATTCTTGGTATATGGAGAGGGCAGTTTTGAAGTAAATGGGTATACAGATGCCAGCTTTCAATCTGACAAGGATGATTGTAAATCACAGTCTGGTTATGTGTTTATAATGGGAGGAAGGTAGTTAGTTGGAAGAGGTCAAAACAAGAAATAACTGCTGATTCCATGACAGAAGCTGAGTACATTACTACTTTGGAAGCAGCCAAAGAAACAGTCTAGATCAAAAAGTTCATATCTGAAGTAGGAGTGGTACCTAACATTGTTGATCCGATCCCTATATATTGTGACAATAATAAAGCCATTGTGCAAGCAAAGGAACCATGGTCTCATCAGCGATCCAAGCATGTTCTCAGATGCTACCATCTCATAAGGGAAATAGTAGCTAGAAATGATGGGAAAATAGAAAGGGTCCTCACAGATGATAATGTGGCAGATCCCCTCGCTAAAGCACTTTCCCAGATTAAGCACGATCACCATACAAATAGCATGGGTCTAAGACATATGAGTGATTGGCTCTAGTGTAAGCGGGATATTGTTAGAGAGTATGCCCTAGAGCCCATGTAAAAGGGATATATTTCATATGTATGAATTTATATTCTTAATAAAAGGCATTATTTATTTATTAATGCTATGTTTAAATGCATGAGTTTGTAAATCTTAAATTAATAAATGAAGTCCTTGATATTATAAACATAGTACAAAGACAATCATGAAAGTGTTCATGATATGAGGTGTCTATTGCATGCAAATGTGTTAATATCTAAATATCCCTAGTCATAGAATTAATAAGATAGGACATTGTTAATTCAAACAGACTAGCACATGTTATGTTTCTTGAATGGTTCAAGCAGTGGTTCTCATAATTGTGATTATGGAAGATAATCAAAGCTAACATGTGGATGCTTGTTAGAAGAACAAGCTCATTGGAGTCCTGCAAAGAGAATCCTCACATGGATATTAAATCTATATTAGTGAGGAATCTATTTCATAACGGTTGTGCTAGTATCCTTAGACTTGAGATCACCAAAGTTATCTTAAGTAGCAAGTGGTATACTTTGACTCCATAATTGATTACTTCCAACTGGGGGTGAACATAATTAGGAGGTTGGGTATATCATGACCTACTTTAAGATAGTTGAGTGATTGACAAAGGATTCACCATCCCAGATTTATTAAGGGAAGTTATCTCGCATGATTCTATAATTGCCTTGTTTAGAGAATCTCTGGCCAGAGTAATATGCCAAGTTGGATAGAGATCTATGAAGGGCATTTTTGGAACAATGGTTAAATTAATTAAACATACATAATTAGATTTATATGAGTTGACAGAAATCGATACTCAGAATCTAATTGAGATAAGAGTGGTGAAAGGAGTAATTGCACGGTAACTATTTTTATGGAAGGGTATAGTCAAACCACTTGACTTTCCTGACATTTCGGTAGTTATGATGTCTAGCTAGAGGCCGCTCATGATTTGTATAATAGTGTATCATAAATATCAATAGGGATTGATAAAATGATTTAAAGAAGTTTAAATCAAGTGAGTTTTGAATAGAACTCACAATTACATATTATACTGCCAACATGGACAGGAACCCAATAGGTCATACACATATAGAGAATATGATAAAATGGTAAAATGACAAGGATAATAATATTTGATATTATTATGGGGATAGAGAAGTGAATAAGAGAATAATTAATTAAAGTGTTTAATGAATTATGATCAAGTAAAATTGTTCGCAGAACTTTTTAGAAATATACTGTAAAATTGACCTAATTGAAATAATGTATTTCATAATTAATTATTATTGGACTATAAGTAATATAGGGCTGATATAATAATTAATAGATCCATTGGAGGAATTAAAGAGGCCCAAAGAAGTGAAGTTGGCGCAAAAACCCTCAAGAGGAAGGCTTACATGCCAACTACAAAAACAAAAGGCCTTAGAGGCCTAATTCTTGGACAAAAATTAAATTAAATATATTTCATAAGTATTATAGAGCCTACATATTTAATTTGTTTGGATTTGGAATTCATTTGGGTAATTAAATCCAAGTATATGCACAAAGGGACTAGTTTGTGGGTTTTGTGCATAGTCTTTTGTGAAAGGGCTTAAATTGGATTTAAATTAGGCCAAATTAATTAATTATAATTACAGAACCCCAATTTATAATTATAAAGAAATTTTAAAGAGCCCAATCATATTATGAAGTTGGATTTTTAACCTAACTATAAAAATCCAAGTGATAAGGTTTTAGGGTTAAGTGTGAACAATTAAGAGAAAACATTTTCTCTCTTTTCTCTCAACCCTAGCAGCCACTTTGATGGAATATGATATGGTATGAATATCATGATGGCACAGCGGAAAACAAAATTTTTTTATCATACATACCATACATATCCAAAGCTAGAAACGAAACATGCAATTTTAGGGTTGTAGTACTTACAACTTTTGATGCCTTTTAATGTTGAATTAGGTGATGGCCAGCAACTAAGATGACTTTGTCCGCCTTAGATCTCGATCACCAATGCCAAGGAACAGCCTTTTACGCCACTCCCTCTATTCTCACACACACACTTGTACCGACGGCTTAAAATCAAGATTGTGTAATGGTTATAGTTTGAAGCTACAAAATTTGATTTTGTACTTCTTTTAGGTCGCTATTACTACCCAATATCACAAGAGAATGAGGAACTATCCTTTCTCCTTGTGAAAAATTGGCTAAAAGAAAACTTGAGAGAGAGAGGAAGAGTTCTCGCAAAAACTAGAATTAAAACTAGGGTTTTTTCACGCCAACCTCTCTTAGGTTTTAGGGTTTTATTTCTTTTAATATATATGCTTATCTTTTGGCAAGTCTTTCATCTGAATTCAACTATGCTAAGATAATTAATTCAAACTCTTTCACTTCCTAAAGATAAGTAATATATTTTGAATTAAACTCCTTTGAATTTAAATTCAAATTTGAAATAAAACATAAGACATTTAATTAAATGAAAACACTTAATATAAAAATAAACATGTGCCGAAATTCCTTGATTTCCCTCTTGGAATTTCGGCCACTTCATTAATTATATAAGTGATTTAATTTAATTTAAATTCCTTTAGGCTTTAATACTCAATTAACTTAATTAATGTAACATAATTAATTAATTGAAATTAAACCTTGTGGGCTGAATTTCTCTCTCTCATGGACCAAAGCCCAATAGCAATTTTATAACCCATTACATACATTAATTTGACTTTAATTAAAAGCCCAAATTAATGCCCAATACTTAATTTAATTATTTTAAGCCCAATGCTTTGTGTGTGATCCTATAGGTCCATTTAATGTTGGCAATGAATTAATAAATTAATTCAAAGGCTATATATATTCTCTAGCAAGATATTATAGCATTCCAAATTAAATGAAAATGCATATGGCATTTAGTGACCTAATGCAATTTTGCATAGTCCCTTACCCATAAATATCAGAATTAATATAAGGCATGGAACTAGTCATCCTTATATATATTAATTCCTTTCTTGATATTCCAGTGACACTGACCTCTCAGATAAATAATGATTACTTATTGTCTTATCTCGGTATGGCCATACACTTCTCAGTTCACTGATCAAGTGGCCGATGATATTTTCTCTCTTATTGAGAGGGGTAATCCCTTCACTTCTCTCATGCTCTCTAACATGAATTAATGCATACCCAATCATACCCATTCTTGTCACTCTGTTACGAGCACGTTAGGTGTATGTCAAAGTACACAGTAATTCATAAAGAGTTTCATAGTGATTTCAGGTCTAAGAACTCCGATACAAAACTTGCATATGAGAAACACTTATGACTTGTACCATGTAGTGTTCTCATGAGCGGATCGTATCCAGATACCATGTTCTTTAACATGTATCTATGATCTCTGATTGACGCTCTTGTCCTAATGATCCGTAAGACAGAACTCATAATATCAGAGAGAGCATACTAGTCTTAATTCATTGTTATTCCCATAACAATGACTGACTAGGGATATTTAGAATGAAGTTTCATTTGTTTCAAGGTCTTACAACCATGTGCCTCACACATGATAAATTAAACCGAAACAACACTCTTGGATGGTTTTATCAATTGATATGCACAGGAATACAAAGGATAAAACAAATGCCTCATTTTATTAATTCAAAGTGCTTTATTACAATGCATTGGGGCTAGGGCTTACACTAACAATCTCCCCTAGCTAGCATCTAGGGAATTTCGGCCAGCCCTTTTTCTCTTCCTTTGTTGGTTCATTCAATCATTCTCTAGTGTGGATTACTCATTGGAGGTGTTCGATTTTGGACACTGTGATTTGCGACAACCTGGTGAGAAGGAAAATCAACTGTACAACAAAAATCAAAGGTGATTTTTCTTATTCTCATTTATATGTATATTATAAATTCATGGCAAGATCAGATCTATTGGTTAAAAATTTTAAATTTCGCTTATGTATGAGATGCATGTAACCGATATATTCTAACATGGTATCAGAGCCTCGATTTTACTAGAATCTACAATTCTATATTTTTCTGCGAAATAATTTTTATTTTTGAGTTATTTACTTCATGAACTTTAAAATATCATATTTCATTGTTCATGAATGAGAAATATTGATTTCTGGATATATGTGATCAAATATATGAAACGAAAAATAAAAACGATTCCTTTGAGAAACGAATCATAGGGAATGGCGTAAATGGCTTTTATTTTTCAAAAATGTTTAGGGGCTGTTCTAAATTAATTTTTTATTGATCCACTATAAGATTATTTTGATGATAATTTACATGTTTAATATGTGATATTAAGCCATAGGATCAAATAAAATTAAAATCGAACAAGTTTTGTATGAAAACTAGTTTAGTCGAAAAGTTCGATAAATTGGTGTTCTTCGTGTGTTCTTGGTGTGTTCATGTTTAGAACGATTTTTAATCTACTAAATATGATATATCTGATATATTAATGTGTTTTTAATTAATTGGATTAATTAAATTGGGCCTTAAATTAATTGGATTAATTTTAATTCATTAAAACTACTTAATGGGCTTAATTATGTTTACGAACTTGATTTAAATTAGTGAATGACTTGGTGGGCCCAAGGAGCTAATTTAAATTAAATATTATAAACTATAATTAAGTTTATTAATGGTTTTTAAGGGCTGGAGTGGGCTTGGCTCATTCTAGAAGGCCCAAATGGTCCAATAGACACAAAACTAATTTGTGTGTGAACACATTTTAGGGTTTTATGGTGTGGGTTTCGGCCAACGCTTGTTTTAAGCCCAAAATTGATTTTTTAATTATTTAATATGATTAATTAATTAAATAATCAATTGATAATTAATTAATAATCAATTGGATTGATAATTAAGGTAAGAACACATGTATGCAAAAAGGTTTCCTAAAATGAAAGTTTTCAAAATGAAAAAAGTTTCCTAATTTGATCACATTATTAAAATAACTCAAAAGTATGTTTCAAGAGTTTAAAAAAAGTTATTAATCCACTATATGTTTTACTTTATGCATTATAAATGCATATAAGGGTGTATGATTGGCATGATGGATAGTTATTCATAAGACCCAATGTGATTGAGCATTATGCATGTTTTGGCCTAATGAGAACTTTCATGTCCCGACCACTTGTTTTTGTTTTGTATTTCCTTTTCAAATTGTAATATGTAATTAGATTACTTAGATTAGAATTAGAGATAGAGATGGAGACCACTATTAAGGAGCCAGATAGGCCGGATGGAGATCCAACAAGTTTGAAGATAATGTAATTATTTTTACTTGTTTGAATCGTGCATACTACCTAGGTATGACCTTTTGATTTCCCTTTTGGCTCGGGGAAATCAATGTAGTAAAGTCCATAACTATACCATATTTGTATGCTTATATTTATGTGATAGATATAGGATGCATACCAATGTATGACAACCATGTATGATGAGACTTAATTAACTAAAACCCTCAAACAAATACTAAGGTATATAAGCCTTCCATTAATTTGAGGAGAACCATAGTTCTTTATAGTGTGGGTTGTTGACCACAGTCAAGCTCACATTATATTGAATATGTTCAAATCTAATTAAATGGGTCATCTTAGCTAGCCCATTAGCTTGTTGACCACAGTCAAGGCTAATGGTTCTAGAGGCAAGATTAGGGAATGCATATATGATATGCATGTATCAAGAGTTGATAAGCTAATGATCCAATAATTGTGTAAAGACACAATTGGTATAGAGATACTTACCTTTCAAGGGTATGGAGTTCGTCTTGTTGACCACAGTCAAGGTCAAATTACATATCAAGGATTGGATATTGGCCCGCTAAGAAAACCATCAGGTTTTCTCAGATTATATAGTGAGGGCTATTAATTCGCAATAAAATAGTGGGAGTAAATGGATTAATTAAAGACCTAATTAATGCATACATATATCTAAACATACTCTCATATATTTTCTTTTTCACATTTAGGTCATCATCATGAGCACATCAAACATTAATATACGATCAATCTTGGATAACAAGCTGGTTGGCAGTAACTATTCTGACTGGATCAAGCATGTGAGAATTGTTCTCAGAGCTGAAAAGATTCATTATGTCTTGGATAAAAATCCATCACCAATTCCATTAGATGATGCCATTGATGAAATCAAAGGCACTTATCGAAAATACATGGAGGATAGTGAAGCTGCAGCATGTCTGATGCTGGGTGCTATGTCCTCGGAGCTTCTGAAGCAATATGAGATTATGGATGCTAGAACAATCATTTTGCATCTAGAGGAGCTTTATTCTTCTCAGGCTAGAACTGAGCAATATGAGATTGCTCGAGCTCTATTTAGCTGCAAAATGGTGAAAGGCACTTGGCTGCTACTCATGCATTGAAGATGTATGGGTATATTGAGCATTTGAGTAGACTTGGATATGTAATGGATAATGATCTATACATAGATTTAATCTTTGTTCTCATTAGCTCCAAGTTATACACCTTTTGTGCTTAGCTTCAACATGAACAAGATCCAAGTATCCATTTTTGAGTTAATCAAAATGCTCAAAACAGCTAATGGATCCTTCAAGAAGGATCCAAAAGGTGTCATGGTTGTCACTTCTGCTAAAGGAAAGAAGCAAAAGAAAAAGAAGATAACCTAGGCCCAACCAAAGAATGGTGGGATCTCCAAGAAAAAGGCTGCCAAGAAAGTGAATCCCAAAGGAACTTGCTTCAATTGTGAAAAAGATGGTCATTGGAAGCGTAACTGCAAGGCCTATCTAGATTCTCTCAAGGAAAAGAAGCAAACTATCTGATGCTAGGTGCTATGTCCTCAGAGCTTCAAAAGCAACTTGAGATGATGGTTGCTAGAACCATCATTTTGCATCTAAAGGAGCTTTATTCTTTTCAGGCTAGAACTGAGCAATATGATATTGCTCGAGCTTTATTTAGCTGCAAAATGGTGGAAGGCACTTCGGCTGCTACTCATGCATTAAAGATGTATGGGTATATTGAGAATTTGAGTAGACTTGGCTATGTAATGGATAATGATCTATAAATAGATTTAATCTTGTACTCGTTGGCTCCAAGTTATGCACCTTTCGTGCTTAACTTCAACATGAACAAGATCCAAGTAACCGTTCCTAAGTTAATCAACATGCTCAAAACAACTGATGAATCCTTCAAGAAGGATCCAAAAAGTGTCATGGTTGTCACTTCTACTAAAGGTTAGAAGCAGAAGAAGAAGAAGAAGAAGATGATGACCAAGGCACTACCAAAGAATGGTGGGATTTCCAAGAAGAAGGTTGCAAAGAAAGAGAATCCCAAAGGAACTTGCTTCCATTGTGGAAAAGATGGTCATTGGAATCGTAACTATAAGGCCTATCTAGATTCTCTCAAGTAGAAGAAGCAAGCTGATGCTTCTACTTCAGGTATTCATATGATTGAAATTAATACTTATTCTATTGCTTCAAAACAATCTTGGGTATTAAATACTGGATGTGGATCTCATTTGTGTAATGATCTACAAGGGCTTAGAAGCTTTAAAAGAGTTGGAAAGGCAGAAATATATTTGTAGTCAGCTACTAGACAAAATATCTCTATAACAATTGTGGGGACTTACCATTTGCCTCTTCCAAGTGGATTAATACTGGAATTAAATAGTCGTTATTATGTTCCAGCTTTATCCAAAAGTATTATTTCTTTCAGTCGTTTATTGAATGATTATGACATTTCTTTAAAGGACAAGTGTTGTTGCATTTTTAAGAACAATATATTTTATGCAAAAGCTATCATTGAGAATGGTATATTTGTTCTTGATTTAATTAAAGAAGTGCATAATGTGGATACCAAGAGAATGAAACAAGATAATCTAAATACCTCATACTTTTGGCATTGTCATTTAGGACATATAAATGAGAAATGCATGACCAAATTACACAAGTCAGGTGATTTGGGATCATTTTATTATGAATCATTTGATACATGTAAATCTTGTTTATTAGGGAAAAAGGCAAAAGCTCCCTTTATTGGTAAAGGAGAACGAGCTAAAATGGTTTTGGACTTAATACATTCAGATGTATGTGGTCTAATGACTACACATGCTAGAAGAGGTTACTCCTACTTAATTACTTTCATAGATGATTATTCCAGATTTGGATACATCTGTCTAATGAAATATAAATCAGAAGCATTTGAAAAGTTAAAAGAATTCATAAATGAAGTAGAGAAACAACTTGGTAAGAGTATTAAAACACTTAGATTAGATCGATGTGGAGAATACTTAAGCCAAGAATTTCAAGATTATCTTAGACATAATGGGATTTTATCTCAATAGACTCCACCATATACACCACAACACAATGGTGTATCTGAGAGGAGAAATCGAACACTATTAGATATGGTTCGATCCATGATGAGCCGAGCAGACTTGCCTATGTCCTTTTGGGGATATGCACTGGAAACTGTTGTTTGTGTGTTAAACTGAGTTCCTAGTAAATCGGTTGATGTTACTCCTTATGAGATGTGGAATAAAAAGAAACCCACACTTTCTCATATGAAAGTATGGGGTTGTCCTACTTATGTGAAGAGGATAGTGTCAGACAAACTGGATGTTAATTCTGACAAATGTTTATTTGTGGGATATCCATAAGAAATGTTTGGATATTATTTCTATCATCCCTTAGAACAAAAGGTATTTGTTTCAAGGCATGCTGTCTTCTTGGAAAGAGAATTTCTCCTATGAGAGGATAGTGGGAGTAAAATTGAACTTGGTGAAGTTTAAGACCCACAAATTGAAGTAGATCAACTGATTGAATACGAGATTGAATTTCATAATGATGAGATTACAGTTGAACCTGATTATACACAAAATCCTAGAAGATCTACTAGGATGTGTTCTATCCTTGTGAGATATGGATTTCACATTGATACGGATAGAGGCATAACTCTAGTAGAGGACAATGAGTCTACAAGCTATCAAGAAGTTTTGAACAGTTTAAAAAGTAATTTATGGCTTAAGGCTATGCAGTCTGAAATGGACTCCATGTATGAGAATAAGGTATGGACTTTAACTCAACCACCTGAAGGGATAAAACCCATAGGGTGCAAATGGGTCTTCAAAAAGAAGACCAACATAAAAGGTAATATAGTTACCTATAAAGCTTGCTTAGTAGCAAAAGGCTATCGTAAAAAAGAAGGTATTGACTATGATGAAACCTTTTCTCATGTAGCGATGCTTAAGTCTATAAGAATACTTTTAGCCATTGCAACTCATTATGATTATGACATTTGGCAAATGGATGTGAAGTCAGCTTTCCTAAATGGAAATCTGACTGAGGATGTGTATATGAAACAACCAGAAGGGTTCATATCAGGAAATGGTGAAAAGGTATGCAAGCTTTAAAGTTCCATTTATGGATTAAAGCAAGCCTCTAGAAGCTGGAGCATACGATTCAATGAGAAAATTAAAGAGTTTGGTTTCTCACAGAATGAATATGAACCTTGTGTGTATAAAAGGGTTAGTGGGAGTGCAATTGTCTTCCTAGTTCTATATGTTGATGACATATTGATCATGGGAAATGACATTTCTGTTCTCCAATCTGTTGAAATATTGTTATCCAAGTAATTCTCCATGAAAGTCCTTGGAGAAGCATCCTATATTCTTGGAATAAGGATCTATAGATATAGATCCAATAGGTTGCTAGGTTTTCTCAAAGTACATATATAGATAAAGTATTGAAGAGGTTCAATATGAATCTCTCTAAGAAAGGGTTTATACCCATGGTGCATGGGAAACACCTTTCTAGGTCTATGTGTCCATAAACACTAGAGGATAGAGAGAGCATGAATAGAATACCATATGCATCTATAATTGGTTCTATCATGTATGCTATGTTATGTACACATCCAGATATAGCATTTGCTTTGAGTGTCATAAGCAGATTCCAATCCAATTTTGGAGAGGACCACTGGGCAGCTGTCAAGAATATCCTTAAGTACTTGAGAAGGACTAAGGATATATTCTTGGTATATAGAGAAGGCAATTTAAAAGTAAATGGGTATGTAGATGCCAGCTTTCAATCTAACAAGGATGATTGTAAATCACAGTCTGGTTATGTGTTCATAATGAGAGGAGGGGCAGTTAGTTGGAAGAGTTACAAACAAGAAATAACTGCTGATTCCACAACAGAAGCTGAGTACATTGCTGCTTTGGAAGCAGCCAAAGAAGCAGTTTGGATCAAAAAGTTCATATCTGGACTAGGAGTGGTACCTAGCATTGTTGATCCGATTCCTCTATATTGTGACAACAATGGAGCCGTTATGCAAGCAAAGGAACCATGATCTCATTAGCGATCCAAGCATGTTCTCAGACACTACCATCTCATAAGGGAAATAGTAGCTAGAAATGATGTAAAAATAGAAAGGGTCCCCATAGATGATAATGTGGTGGATCCCTCACTAAAGCACTTTCCCAAATAAAGCACGATCACCGTAAAAATAGCATGGGTCTAAGACATATGAGTGATTTGCTCTAGTGTAAGTGGGAGATTGTTAGAGACTATACCCTAGAGCCCATGTAAAAAGGATGTATTTCATATGTATGAATTTATATTATTAAAAAAAGGCATTATTCATTTATTGATGCTATGTTTAAATACATGAGTTTGTAAATCTTAAATTAATAAATAAAGTCCTTGATATTATAAACACAATGCAAAGGCAATCATGAAAGTGTTCATGATATGAGGTTTCTATTGCATGCAAATGTGTTAATATCTAAATATCCCTAGTCATAGAATTAACAAGACAGGACATTGTTAATTTGGATAGACTAGCACATGTTATGCTTCTTGAATGGTTCAAGCAGCGGTTCTCATAACTGTGATTATGGAAGATAATCAAAGCTAAAATGTAGATGCTTGTTAGAAGAACAAGTTCATTGGAGACCTGCAAAGAGAATCCTCACATGGATATTAAATCTATGTCAGTGAGAAATCTCTTCATAGCGGTTGTGCAAGTATCCTTAGACTTGAGATCACCAAAGTTATCTTAAGTAGCAAGTGGTATACTCTGAATCCATAACTGATTACTTCCAACTGGGGGTGAACATAGTTAGGAGGTTGGATATATCATGACCTACTTGAAGATAGTTGAGTGATTGAAAAAGGATTCACCATCCCAGATTTATTAAGGAAAGTTATCTTGCACTATAATTGCCTTGTTCAGAGAATATATGGCTAGAGTAATATGCCAAGATGGATAGAGATCCATGAAGGGTATTTTGGGAACAAGGATTAAATTAATAGAACATACATAATTAGATTTATATGAGTTGACAGAAATCCTTACTCAGAATCTAATTGAGATAAGAGTGGTGAAAGGAGTAATTGCATGGTAACTGTTTCTATAGAAGGATATATCAAACCACTTGACTTTCTTGACATTTGGATAGTCATGATGTCTAGCTAGAGGCTGCTCATGATTTGTAAATAGTGTATCGTAAATATCAATAGGAATTGATAAAATTATTTAAAGAAGTTTAAATCAAATGAGTTTTGAATATAACTCACAATTACATATTATACTGCCAATATGGATAGGAAACCAATAGGTCACATACATATAGAGAAAAGGATAAAAATGATAAAATGACAAGGATAATAATATTTGATATTATTATGGGGATAGAGAAGTGAATAAGAGAATAATTAATTAAAGAGTTTAATTAATTATGATCAAGTAAAATTGTTCGCAGAGCTTTTTAGAAATGTTATGTAAAATGGACCTAATTGAAATAATATATTTCATAATTAATTATTATTGGACTATAAGTGTTATAAGGCTGATATAATAATTAATAGATCCATTGGAGGAATTAAAGAGGCCCAAAGAAGTAAAGTTAGCGCAAAAATCCTCAATTGGAACATACAATTCAATGAGACAATCAAAGAGTTTGGTTTCTCACAGAATGAAGATGAACCTTGTGTGTATAAAAGGGTCAGTGGGAGTGCAATTGTCTTCCTGGTTCTATATGTGGATGACATATTGATCGTGGGAAATGACATTTCTCTTCTCCAATCTGTTAAAATATGGTTATCCATGCAATTTTCCATGGAAGACCTTGGAGAAGCATCCTATATTTGGGAATAAGGATCTATAGAGATAGATCTAATAGGTTGCTAGGTCTTTCTCAAAGTACATATATAGATAAAGTATTGATGAGGTTCAATATGGACCTCTCTAAGAAAGGGTTTATTCCCATGGTGCATGGGAAACACCTTTCTAAGTCTATGTGTCCGCAGACACTAGAGGATAGAGAGAGTATGAATAGAATACATATACATCTGCAATTGGTTCTATCATGTATGCTATGTTATATACACGTCCAGATGTAGCATTTGCTTTGAGTGTCATAAGCAGACTCTAATGTAATTTTGGAGAGGAACACTAGGCAGCTGCCAGAATATCCTTAAGTACTTGAAAAAGACTAAGGATATATTCTTGGTATATGGAGAGGGCAGTTTGAAGTAAATGGGTATACAGATGCCAAATTTCAATCTGATAAGGATGATTGTAAAATCACAGTCTGGTTATGTGTTTATAATGGGAGGAAGGGTAGTTAGTTGGAAGAGGTCTAAACAAGAAATAACTGCTGATTCCACGATAGAAGCCGAGTACATTACTACTTTGGAAGTAGCCAAAGAAACAGTCTGGATCAAAAAGTTCATATCTGAAGTAAGAGTGGTACCTAACATTATTGATCGATTCCTATATATTGTGACAACAATCAAGCCATTGCGCAAGGAAAGGAACCACGGTCTCATCAGCAATCCAAGCATGTTCTCGGATGCTACCATCTCATAAGGGAAATAGTAGCTAGAAATGATGGAAAAATAGAAGGGTGCTCACAGATGATAATGTGGCAGATCCCCTCACTAAAGAACTTTCCCAGATTAAGCATGATCACCATACAAATAGCATGGGTCTATGACATATGAGTGATTGCCTCTAGTGCAAGCGGGATATTGTTAGAGAGTATGCCCTAGAGCCCATGTAAAAGGGATGTATTTCATATGTATGAATTTATATTCTTAATAAAAGGTATTATTCATTTATTAATGCTATGTTTAAATGCATGAGTTTGTAAATCTTAAATTAATAAATGAAGTCCTTGATATTATAAACATAGTGCAAAGGCAATCATGAAAGTGTTCATGATATGAGGTGTCTATTGCATGCAAATGTGTTAATATCTAAATATCCCTAGTCATAGAATTAACAAGACAGTGGACATTGTTAATTCAGACAGACTAGCACATGTTATGTTTCTTGAATGGTTCAAGTAGTGGTTCTCATAATTGTGATTATGGAAGATAATCAAAGCTAACATGTGGATGCTTGTTAGAAGAATAAGCTCATTGGAGTCCTGCAAAGAGAATCCTCACATGGATATTAAATCTATGTCAGTGAGGAATCTCTTTCATAGCGGTTGTGCAAGTATCCTTAGACTTGAGATCACCAAAGTTATCTTAAGTAGCAAGTGGTATACTTTGACTCCAACTGAGGGTGAACATAGTTAGGAGGTTGGGTATATCATGACCTACTTTAAGATAGTTGAGTGATTGACAAAGGATTCACCATCCAAGATTTATTAAGGGAAGTTATCTTGCATGATTCTATAATTGCCTTGTTTAGAGAATCTCTGGCCAGAGTAATATGCCAAGATGGATAGAGATCTATGAAGGGCATTTTGGGAACAATGGTTAAATTAATAAAACATACATAATTAGATTTATATGAGTTGACAGAAATCCATACTCAGAATCTAATTGAGATAAGAGTGGTGAAAGGAGTAATTGCACAGTAACTGTTTTTATGGAAGGGGTATAGTCAAACCACTTGACTTTCCTGACATTTGGGTAGTTATGATGTCTAGCTAGAGGCCGCTCATGATTTGTATAATAGTATATCATAAATATCAATAGGGATTGATAAAATGATTTAAAGAAGTTTAAATCAAGTGAGTTTTGAATAGAACTTACAATTACATATTATACTGCCAACATGGACAGGAACCCAATAGGTCACACACATATAGAGAATTTGATAAAATGGTAAAATGAAAAGGATAATAATATTTGATATTATTATGGGGATAGAGAAGTGAATAAGAGAATAATTAATTAAAGAGTTTAATGAATTATGATCAAGTAAAATTGTTCGCAGAACTTTTTAGAAATGTTCTGTAAAATGGACCTAATTGAAATAATGTATTTCATAATTAATTATTATTGGACTATAAGTAATGATAATGGTGAATTATATGATGTTTTTAGTATGTTTTTATGTCTTGATTGAGTTAATTTTGTGTTAATTAGGTTTAATTTGAGTTTAATTTGTTAGTTTTTTGTTTTTTGAGTTAATTATAAATTTTGGTGTTGTTTCAGGGTTATTTTGCAAGAAAAAGGACTTAATTGTAAAAAAGGCAAAGTTTTGGGCCAAAAGCGTAAAATTGAAGAAATTGCGCAATTAAAACGAGCTTCAGTCCAGAGCATTGAGACGTGGCCACGTGAAAACATTGAAGTATATTACACGTGACCACGTGAAGAGGTTAATTATGAGAGAATGTGGCTATGTGAAAAGGAAATGAAGAAGAGTAAGTGGCCACGTGAAGAATTAAGTGAAGAAGGAAGCAAGACACGTGACCACGTGTGACCCAAGGCAAAACTCACACGTGGCCACGTGTGAGGAAGGACAACATCTACACGTGACCACGTGTAGGAAGGCACAAGTTGATGCGTGGCCACGTGATTTGATTCTCCAATTGCACGAAGGATTTTCGACTTCCTATTTGAGCAGAATTCACTTCCTATTTGGTTTCTGCAGTTTGGAAGAAATCTACCACGTTTTTGCCTATAAATAACAGTCTAAAACACCAAAGAAAGAGGATGAAGGGGATCGAATTAGAGAATTAGGGATTAATCTTAGAATTTAGCTTTACTTTTTCTTTAGTTTGTTTTTACGTTATTTTGCTTTCATTATATTTTTCTTCAACTTTGTCTTTAGTTTTTAATTATGTTTAAAAAAGTAATTTTTCTTCTTTGCTAATGGATTCTTGAGATCTTAAATTTTTCATTGTTATGACTTTGTTTTGAGCTTAATTTCAATATTGGTTGATTATTTCTTGGTTTTAAGCATATTCTTATCCTTGATTGTGTTGAGATTGGTTGTTGGTTTATTGAATAAATAACTAAAAATTAGTTTTGACATAGTTAATGATTTGCATGTTCTTGGGTTGGCTCTTTAAAGTTTGTGCATGATTATTATCCGAAATGTGAAATGATTATGTATGAATTTTATTGGTTAATACTAAGAGAGGAAGAACTAAGAATGGGTGAAAGTTAAATCTCTTGAGAAAGGCTTTAATAGACATCTAGGAGGATTAATTCAGACTTTTATGCTAAGTGTTGAATTGTTCTGAATAAGGGAGTTTAATGCTTAGAATGATAATCTTGAATAAAGTTATCTGGTCTTATTTATCTGAATTCTTCATAATCACTGGTGTTATTCTTTGAATTTAAGTCATTACCATGAAAGTTAAGGTGGATAGTTTCCTTAGCAAGAGAATTCCAGTTATTGTTTTGTTTTTAATTTATGTTTCAGCTTTTGTTTTGTTTAATTGTTTCTTTTATTTAATTTTTGCTTTTAAAACAAAAACATTTGGGAAACAATCTCGGATTAATTTAATTCATACATAGGTATTATTCTTAGCAATCCATGTTCCCTTGGGTACGATATTTGGGGTCTTAATCTATATTTCCCTATATTACTAGCCGATCTAGTACACTTGCTAGCATCCGGTCAAGTAATATAGGGCTGATATAATAATTAATAGATCCATTGGAGGAATTAAAGAGGCCCAAAGAAGTGAAGTTGGCGCAAAAACCCTCAAGAGGAAGGTTTACATGCCAACTACAAAAAAAGGCCTTAGAGGCCTAATTCTTGGACCAAAATAAGTTAAATATATTTCATAAGTGTTATGGAGCCTAAATATTTAATTTGGTTTGATTTGGAATCCATTTGGGTAATTAAATCCAAGTATATGCATAAAGGGCCTAGTTTGTGGGTTTTGTGCATAGTCTTTTGTGAAATGGCTTAAATTGGATATAATTGAGCCCAAATAAATTATTAATAATTCCAGAAGCCCAATTAATAATTTTCCAGCAATTTTAAAGAGCCAAATCCTATTATGAAGTTGGAGTTTTAACCTAACTATGAAAATCCAAGTGATAGGGTTTTAGGGTTAAGTGTGAACAATTAAGAGAAAACATTTTCTCTCTCTCTCAACCCTAACCGCCACTCCCCTTGCTGGCATCTAGGGAATTTTGGCCAGCCCTTGTTTTCTTCCTTTGGTGGTTCATTCAATCCTTCTTTAGTGTGGAATACTCATTAGAGGTGTTCGATTTGGACACTGTGGTTTACGACAACCCGATGAGAAGGAAAATCAACTGTACAATAAAAATCAAAGGTGATTTTTCTTATTCTCATTAATATGTATATTGTAAATTCATGGCAAGATCATACCTATTGGTTAAAAATTTTAAATTTCGCTTATGTATAAGATGCATGTAACCGATAAATTCTAACAAACTCAAGCCCATATAATGACAATAGCAACTTCCCCTAGGTTGTATAATCATAATAATCTTTTGCTTGTTATATTGACCTTTTTGTATTGACCGAACTTAATCAAATTAAGAGGGTATCAATCAAAGACTACCATACCCCGATGGGTCTAACCTAATCTATATGAGTTAGTCAAAATACATAATGATCAAAACCCATATACCTGCACTAGAGAGGTTATGCTATCGATTTTCTATCGTGCCCCATATATATCCATTAGGTACCCTGTTGGCCTATGGGCTAAATCCACCTAGGAAAGAGATCGCATGATCTCCTGTGTGGGAGTATTAAGTTTGGAAAGCTATTTTTATGCTTTTGTGGTATTGTGGTTGACGTATAATAAAATCATGAATTACATTTATGCATTATTTATATATACTATACCTATGCAACATTTACCATGCATCATTCCTAACCTTTGATTCTTACAACAATCATAAACTCATTTAAGTGGTTCAGAGGGTTAGACATGCATTTGATTTGAAGATCTATATCCAATTTATTAAAGTTGGATTTAGATTCAGATTTAGATACAAAAGTTAGTTCTGAGTTGGGTTTAATCCAGTGATCAAAAAGTAATAAGGAAATAAATACAAAAATGGCAAATAATGAATTGAGAACAAAAAGGGAAATAAAATCAAGAGAGTAGTTGATAACACTACCGTATGGTTTCAATTTCTAAAAGAAAGACCGAATGTTACTCCTACTAGGACATCAATAGTGAGATATGATTTAGATCAGAGACTGGATAGACGTCTATATGAGTTTGAGGAAATAATGTTAGTTATGATCAATGGAATGGTGGCTTCTTCAGCAGCTAATCTTAGAACTTTGCCTATAGCACCTGCTTATGAGATATCAGAGCCAATGCCTGTTGGAAAAGTTTCTTTAGCTGATACTACTATATTTCAAGACCCATTTAGGAGAGAAATGAGGCATGATCCTAAGGATGAATTTATAGAAGAGGAGGATGAAGACTATATCCCTTTGGTGATGAATATGAGGATAAGGGGTCTTAGTACTGAGAATCCAACTTTCAGAAAAATGGAAGAGAAGATTGAAGCCATAACTATGTTGTTATCTGTTGGTAGAAGGATGAACCTTGAAGATAGGGATTTGGATGTAGATAAGTGATTGCTATAAAGGTTTAAGATGATTGATCTACCCGAGGTTTAATGGTAGCTCAGACCCTTCAATGCATATTAAGCAGTACACTATAATTATGAAAGGGACTACTTTGTCTAAGAAATAAAAAGTAAAGTAGTTTTACTTAAGTTTGACTAGGCTTTTAATAGAATGGCACCATGGCCTGGATAAGTGGACTAAAGAAGATTAAGATATACTAACAGAAGTGTTCCTCAAGTAGTACGATTACAGTACAAGAATAGAGGTCACCTTGAATGACTTTGAGTTGCTCAAATAGAAGCATGAAGAGTTATTCCATGAGTACCTTACCAGGTGGAGAAATAAGGTGATGGAGATGAAAAGAAAACCTGATATGGCTAATCAAATCAGGCTGTTTATCTGGAAAGCAAGTCCATACTGGAGAGATGGTTTAAAGATAAAGGTTTTGAAAGATCGAAAGTCTTTGAAGAATATAGCCATAGAGGCTGAAGAAGAGTACTTATCTAGAAGGGCACACAGTGAGAATTTGAAGAGGAATTTCAACAATAACAAGGTCGTTGGGAATAGTAGTGGGCAGAGCAAAGCTGGAAATACCATAGAGGTGTCTTTTATAGAAGCTAGTTAGAGGCACTATCTTGACCTAGAGAAATTATTGTCTTAGGTTTTGAATATTTTTGTTAAAGAATAAGGGAAACTTCAGCCTTTATTGTTGAGGACTGCAAAGAGTTAGGGGTTACCTTACCATAAGAAGGATCAATACTATGCATACAATTACCACATAAGGCATCTGACTGATTATTATCGTACCCTGAGGAATAAGATTTAGGATTTGATAGACAATAAGTAGATTTTAGATCTTGAGAAGAGAGATAAGAAGAAAAGGGGAGGTTACAATGTTGTACCCCCTTCAATGTACGTGATTAGGTCAAGCTTGCCTAAGTGGTATGTGATGAAGGATTTGTTTAGTAATGAGTATTTACACATTACCCACTCCACCCCTAAAGTAATAAAGCCAGTTGAGGAAAATCTACCAATTTTTATAATTTGCTGTTAGGATACTCCTATAGAGAGTAAGGATGAAAAGACTTTAGTACCTATTGATATCTAGAGTTTAGCTAGTGAGTATAAGGAAGAAGTAAAGGAAGAGAAGAAAGTCAAAGTGATTAGAAGAAGCAGAAGAGTTACCCCAAAAATCAAAAGGCAACATGCTCCTACTACAATGCTTACAAAGAAAGAGATTGAGGATGATCAGATAATCAAGCAGGTGAAGAAAACATAGGTTCAAATAGGCATTTGAGACTTATTGATGCAGTCTCCTTCGTACAAAGAAAAGTTGGTGAAGGCTTTGAACGAGTCTATTATTGCTACTGCCATATCGCCCTATGAGTTACTGGATTTATTCAGGAGAGGAACTAGTGAGAACGTGGTGTACTCTGATGCCCACTTGCCAACGGGTCCCCTCTACATCAAGGCTTAGGTTAATGGTAAGCACATTGCTTATGTTATAATAGATGATGAGTCCTCCATTAATGTGTGCCCTTTGGTGGCAATTCTAGCTTTTTCGTCAAATGAGAACATGCTAAGTAACTATGATCTGACCATTTATACCTACGGCAACTTTAAAAGGTAGGTTTCTAGGATATTTAAGGCTATGGTAAAGATGGGGCCTATTAAGACTGAAGCTAAATTTGTAGTCTTGCCTATTCTAGCAAATTTCTCTGTACTTCTTAAAAGGCCATGGTTTCATAATCTAGGTGTTGGATTTTAACGGTTACATGCATCACATACATGAGCGGAATTTTAAAATTTTTTAACCATTAGATCTGATCTTGCCATGAATACACAATATAACTATATGAGAATAAGAAAAATCACCTTTGATTTTTGTTGAACAATTGATTTTACTTCGCACCGGGTTGTCACAAACCACAGTGTCCAAAATCGAACACCTCCAATGAGTAATCCACACTAGAGAGGGGTAAATTGAACCAACAAATTGGTGTTTAACTAGGGCTGGCCGAAATTCCCAAGAGCTAGCTTAAGAGTTGGCACAAAAGGGAGAGAGAGATTAAGAGAAAAGACTTTCTTTTTGTTTTAATCACTTAACCCTAATTCTCATTAGTTGGCCTTTTATAGTTAGGTTAAAATTCCAACTCCTTAATGAGATTGGGCTCTTTAAAATTGATGGAGAATTATTAATTGGGCCTCTGAAATTAATTATAATCATTTGGGCTTAATTAAATCCAATTTAAACCTTTTCATAAAAGTCTATGCACAAAACCCACAAACTAGGCCCTTTGTGCAACTAATTGGATTTAAATACCCAAATGGATTCCAAATCCAACCAAATTAAATATGTAGGTTACATAACACTTATGTAACTTATATAAATTAATTTTGTCCATTAAATAGGCCATTAAGGCCTTCTGTTCTGAGGTAGGCGTGTGGCCCTTATAGAAGGGCTTCCGCCAATTGCTTCATTCCTCTGGCCCTTAATAATTGCTCCAATGGACTTATTAATTATTATAACAGTCCTATAACACTTATAGTAGTCCTACAACACTTATAAGACAATAATAATTAATCATGAAATACATTATTTCAATTAGGTCCAATTTTGCAGAACATTACTCAAAAGTTCCGCGGATAATTTTATTTGATCATAATTAATTATTATCATATTCTCTTCTCTACCTTCGTAATAATATCAAATATTATTATCCTTGTCATTTTACCATTTTACCCTTTTCTCTATATGTGTGTGACCTATTGGGTTCCTGTCCATGTTGGCAGTATAATATGTAATTGTGAGTTCTATTCAAAACTCACATGATTTAAACTCCTTTAAATCATTTTATCAATCTCTATTGATATTTTGATACATCATTATACAAGTCATGATTGGCCTCCAGCTAGGCATCATGACTACCCAAATGTCAGGAAAGTCATGTGGTTTGACTGTACCCTTCCATAGAAATAATTACCGTGCAATTACTCCTTTCACCACTCTTATCTCAATTAGATTCTGAGCATGGATTTCTGTCAACTCATATAAATCTAATTATGTATGCTATATTAATTTAACCATTGTTCCTAAAATGCCCTTCATGGATCTCCATCCATCTCGGTATATTACTCTGGCCAGAGATTCTCTGAACAAGGCAATTATAGAATCATGCGAGATAACTTCCCTTGTTAAATCTGGGATGGTGAATCCTTTGTCAATCACTCAACTATCTTCAAGTAGGTCATGATATACCCAATCTCCTAACTATGTTCACTCCCAGTTGGAAGTAATCAGTTATGGAGTCAAAGTATACCACTTGCTACTTAAGATAACTTTGGTGATCTCAAGTCTAAGGATACTTGCACAACCGCTATGAAGAGACTCCTCACTGACATAGATTTAATATCCATGTGAGGATTTTCTATGCAGGTCTCCAATGAACTTGTTCTTCTAACAAGCATCCACATGTTAGCTTTGATTATCTTTCATAATCACAATTATGAGAACCACTGCTTGTACCATTCAAGAAGCATAACATGTGCTAGTCTGTCCGAATTAACAATGTCCTATCTTGTTAATTCTATGACTAGGGATATTTAGATATTAACACATTTGCATGCAATAGATGTCTCACATCATGAACACTTTCATGATTGCCTTTGTACTGTGTTTATAATATCTCGGACTTCATTTATTAATTTAAGATTTACAAACTCATCTATTTAAACACAGCATTAATAAATGAATGATGCCTTTTATTAAGAATATAAATTTCATACATATGAAAAACATCCCTATTACATGGGCTTTAGGGCATACTTTCTAACACTAGGAGGAGAGCCATCCATATTACATTAGATGATTAAGATCCCTCATGATGGGTAGGTTGTCACTATTAAAGCATCGAGGGAGAATCAGGTGTTTGTACTTGAAATAGCCAAACAACCATTCAATGGGTTTCATGTGGTAGTTATTAGTGATGAAGAAAATAAGGATACCTTCCCTGACTACCCCTAAGTGGTCAATATGCTTAAAAAGATATATTTTTTACCTGGTACTAGTCTGGATAAGAACTCCCAAGGACCTCAGATCGATGTAGCTGCTAAGGGTCATAAGGATAAAAAAGGGTTAAGCGTTGCACGTTCCAGTAAGAAGGGTAAGGAAAAGGAAGCAGTGGAAGGAATTCCTTACATTTCTTAAAGTTTTATGCCAGCTTCAGGCCTATATCTTTATTGTGGAGAGAATGAGGCTCATATTATACAGGGTGAGCTAGTGTTAGGATTTAAGCTGTTCAATGATGTTTTCGACTAGGAACATGGCATTATCAAGCTAGTTGAGGGTTTCTAGGATGAAGAGATTCTTTGTACCATTCATCCTAGGATAAAGAAATGCCAGAGGAAGTCATGATAAAGAAGCTGCTTGCCACCCAGTTGAAAGGAAAAGAAAAGGTAAAAGCTGAAGAATCACCTAAAGCTGATCCAGAGGCTGGAGAGACATCTAATGCTGATAAGATTGGAAAAGAGACTTTTATTGATGTGATGTTTCTTCTAATTTCAATATGCATGATCCTGATCATAAATCATTTATATTTGACATTAAGCTAACAAACTTATGTTCATTTAATCTTAATACAAAAGAAATCCAAAAGAAATTTTACCTGCATTAGATATAACTCTTAAAGAGAGAGAAAAATTGAGAGAATATTAAAAATAAAAAAAGTCTTTACTTAAACCTATAAAGACATGCTAAGAATAGATCAAGAGGTTTCTAAACATGCCATTCAAACATATCCCAAGTACAAATCGGTTAAATATAACCTTAGAAGACTTAGGCTAGAGTGGGCTGAGAAAGTTAAAGATAAGGTCGAGAAGCAAATAGAGGCTAAGTTCTTAGTAGAAGTCCAATACCCTATATGGTTAACAAACATAGTCCCTGCATTAAAGAAGAATGGAAGAGTAAGAGTCTAAGTTGATTACAAAGATTTGAATAAAGTTTATCACCAAGAAGATTTTCCTTTACCTCACATAGATGTTCTGGTTGATAGTGTATCCGTTTATGCCATGTATAATTTTATAGATAGGTGTACTAGGTATAACCAAAATTTGAACAAAATAGTGGATAGAATCAAAATAACTTTCATAATTGAGTAAGGGACATATGCCTACCAGTTCATACGTTTTGGACTTAAAAACGCAGGTGCTACCTATCAGAGTAGGGCCACTAAGATTTTAGATTACTTGATTCATAAGGAAGTAGGGTGTACGTGGATGACATTATGATCAAGTCAATTATTAGGAAAGGTCATTTTGAGGCATTAGAGAAGTTTTTCAGAGGAACGAAAAGTATAATCTTTGCCTCAACCTAAGGAAGTGCATCTTTAGAGTTACTTCATGTAAGCTTTTAGGGAATATGGTTAGGTAGAGAGGTTTAGAAGTAGATCTTGATAAGGTAAGGGCAATTAGAGAATTACCAGTACCCCAGAAGGAAAAGGAAGTTAGAGGGTTCCTGGAAAAAATCCAGTGCATAAGCAGGTTCATTGCTAAGTTGACTTTAATTTGCGAATCAATATTCAAGCTACTTAGGAAGGACCAACCTGTGGTTTGGAATAAGGATTGACAAAAGGTTTTTGACATCATTAAGGACTATTTATTACATCTACCAGTGCTAAAACCCCCTCAGCTAGGTAAACCTCTCATTTTGTATTTAGCAATAGAAGATAGTTCAGTAGGGACTATGATGGCACAAGAAGATGGCTTCGGGATTGAGTATGTAGTGTACTAGCTCAATAAGAAGTTTCCCTCATGAGGCAAAGTATGTAGAAGTTGAAAAAATCTATCTGGCAGTCATATAGGCATCGAAGAAGCTGAGAAACTACTTTAATTCCTATAGGATACAAGTTGTGGCAAAGTAGAATCCTCTTAGATACTTATAGGAAGCTCCTTCATTGTTACAAAAGATGGAAAGGTGGTTGATTCTCCTACAAAGGTTTGACATAGAATACATCACCAGGAAAACCATTAAAGGGAGAGTAGTAGTAGAGTTCCTAGCTGATCAACCTTTAAAAGGAGAGGAGATAACTTATAAATTTCCCCGATGAACACATCACAACCATAATAGTGTAGGGATGGTAGATGTACTTCAACCGAGCTATGAACAATAAAGGAGCATAAGCAAAAGTAATCTTGGTTAGCCCAAAAGGAGAAAGGATGCCATTGGCTAAGAAGTTAAGATACAAAGCCAAAAACAATAAAGCTATGATGCGTGTTGGAGTCATCTCGTTAATCTGGATTTGACTCTCGAAGACCCATTTTTAAGGTCCGAGACCAGATAAGGCTCACTTAACTCATAAATTGTCCACTTCACCATAAAGTAGGATCAAGCCCGATTTATTACTGGTAGTTAACCCATGAATGCATCTACTAATGGACCAAAAAAAGTAGGTGTCATAGAGTCGTCACCCGACAGAACATTGAAAAATGAATCTTAACCTTTTGATGCCCAAATAGAGATTGGTGTTCGAGACATCACTCTTATTAGGCATCTTGGTTAGGTGTTGGTTTTATAATTGAGTTTTGTGATTAGTCCCCTCTCCTCCCTCGCAAGATGTGTTTGTGATAGAATTAAATAAACATCCCATTCAAACAAGAAAAGTAGTAAATAAAGTAAAGTTCCTACTTAAGATTATTACATAAGCAAATTGCACCAAATGAATAATATGCAAAAAGAAAATAAATATCATACATAAAATGGGCTATTGATTAATTTGGGAATATTAATTCACTCATGCATATTTACAAAAAAAGTTTTATTATATTGCGTGAATTTGAGCTAAAAAAAAAATTGGACATTGGTCCATTTTATTAAAAAATTCCAATTAATTAGTAAAAATGATTGGAGTGAGATTTTATCATTTAACGTGCAAAAATCATTTATTACTACCTATTATATCCCCAAAAATAATATATTCAAAATAAATAAAAAATAAACAAAATAAATAAATAAGGGGATGAGAGTAGGAATGAAACCGTCCAGGTGATCCTCCATAGAATTTACCCTCCAAGCACAAACTCCCAAACTCCCAAAAATATCCATGCAAAATAAATTAATTGTACAAACAAAAATAAAGAAGATAACAAGTTAGAGGTGAAATAAAAATGCATATACATACTAAAAAAATATGTGACCGTAATAACAAAATCTATTATGTACATAAAAAAACCAAGATGTCTAAAGATAAAGGTTAGTTAACATGGTTGGCACAAAATAGAGATAAAAAAGAATATGTAAATATAAATGAATTAAATAAATAAGCATATAAATAAAATAAGAAATGTATGAAAATGAAATTAAGAAAGTGACACTTAAGAGATGTAGTAACTAACATGACTAATACAAAAAAGGTGAAGGAAGATGAATTAATTAAAAAGACATAAAAAAAGGCATCCATGGTGGGCCACGTGAGAAGAAAGTGAAGTGGCCATGCAAAATAAGACAATGAAATAATTAAATTAGGATTGCTAAAAAAACATAAACATACAGGAACAAACTAAGAAAATAAATTTATAAAAATTAACGTATAAAACCTATCATGTTAATATATGGTAAATAATAATAATAATAATAATAACAACAACAACAACAACATGAATATGGCACATTAACACAAATAAACAAATAAAAATTAACAAGACATAAGAGAGTATTAAATGAGTATGAAACAAAATGACTAATCAAATATTTATAAAAAAGATAATGGTTATAATAATAATAATAATAATAATAATAATAATAATAATAATAATAATAATAATAATAATAACAACAACAACAACAACAACAACAACAACAACAATAAAATTTAATATAAAGCCTAAATATATAATAAATAATTTTAATAACAATAAAATTAAAATTAAGCCTAAAAACATCAAATTAGTGTAATTGAGTTATAAGGTATTTAGACTTTATAGTATGCTTGTTATCTTTGCTTTGAAGCTTCATTCTTTATTTCAGTGTCCTCCATATCAACATGTAACTTGTTTGAACAATTTAAAGTCAAATTAGTCAACCAAAAATAGGAAAACAAAATAAATTCTTCAATCATATCAACTAGGTTGAATATATTTACAAACCTGTGTTAGAGAAATTAGTAACATTAGCAATGGCACCGGAGCAATGTAAAGGGCAAATGGTAAATGTCTTTATAGTAGATATATAATATTTCTACATATCCAACTTACTAAATCACAAATGGTGTATACAACTAGTAAACATGGTGTATACATGATGTACACACTGTGTATATAACATATACACACGGTGTATATAGCATGTACACATACTATATACAACTAGTACATAATGTGTATATAGCTAGTATAAATTGTGTATACACCATGTACATATGGTGTATACATTAAGTACACGATGTATACATCTAGTACACACTATGTATACATCATGTACACATTATGTATATAGCTAGTACACACGGTGTATACAATATGTACGCACTATGCATATATCAAGTACACACGATATATACATCAAGTACACATGATGTATACATTAAGTACACACCATGTATACAACATATACACACGGTGTATACAACTAGTACACACGATGTATATAGCAAGTACACACGATGTATACACCAAGTACTAACTATGTATACAACTAGTACACACTATGTGTACACCATATACACACGATGTATACACTAAGTACACATGGTCTATACATCTAGTACACTCGGTGTATACAACATGTACACATGATGTATATAGCTAGTACATACGGTGTATGCATCATGTACCCACTATGTATATAGTAAGTACACATGGTGTATACAGCTGGTATGTACGGTGTATATAGCATGTACACATTGTGAATACATATGTACACATGGAGTATACAACTGGTACACATGGTGTATACAATTAGTACACATAATTAGAATCATAATTCACAATTGCCAAATGTATACAGTAAAGAAAAAAAATAATTACTTTTTTTTTGGAAACTTCAGAATCATAACTCGGTATTTGAATTGTACTATGATTTTGCTTAGTCTATCTTGTGACCTTTAAGCTGGAACTAGCATCTCCACTTTTGTTTTTATTAATATTTTTCTTTCCATCTGCTTTCTTGATGTTCTTAATTATTTGGGAGACACTTTTAGGTTAAGGAGATGTACTTGATCAGGCATCAACCATTTTACCTAAGATTAAACTCAATGTGATTTTATAAAGTATTTGATACATTAAGTACAAAAAATGTATACACATGAAATACACACAATGTATTAATATGCACAATTAATCAAGTGATTAATTTTTTTGGACCATTTGATTCATTTCATTTCTATCATAAAATGATTAATTTTTCACAACCATCACTTCTCTTTCTTGTAGCATGAAACACAAAAACAAAATAAAAGGCAATAATCCAAAAACCAAATTTAATCTGTATATTTGAAGATAAGTTTTCTTATCATGTATAGGTTTATGTTTGTTGAGCATTAACTATAGTCTGGAGATTAAATAGGTTTGAATGCTATTAATTTTGAACTTGACTTTGGAAAAACATAAACCTTTGATCCAAGAGAACAATAAGATAAAGTAGTTCAGACCATCCAAGAAATGGTCAAATAAACATCGAAGCATAAACCAATATAGTAACTCATGCATCAAGTTCTCTATTTCACTCATTTTTTAGGATAATCAAAGAAAATCAGCACTGATTATATTAATGACTTATCAGATGGAAACAAGAAAAAAAGTTAAAATATTAAATATCTTTACAGGTAGAACTAATTGTATTTGTAACATCAAATTTAAAATTTTCCGATTAGATGCCTTGGACCCATCATCAATCAAGGCTCAAGCACATAAAATAACTATAAACTATTTTTGATTATTAACCTAATTTCATAAATTAGCAAATCAAATATTTGAAACATATAATAAATCAGGTTTATATCCTGAATACAAATGCATAAATAAAAATGCATCATATGCAAGAGTGTTTGTGTACTAAAAAAAATATGGATCAATAACAAATCAAGTTTTATACCTCTACAAATTGCTAGAAACTGACCTTCATAATCATAACCCTTTCTTATATGAAATACCACATACAAGTAGTTTAATGCACAAAATCAAAGGAACTTAACAACAATAATATGAAAAATATAGTCATACTTCTAAGTTTTATTGATTTTCAAACACTACCACAAACTTTAAGTAGTTCCATTATATTACTTTAATTGATAGTTCAATAGTAGATATACAAACTAAAACATATGTAGCATAATAAATACACACACACCATTTTCTCTGCTCATGGATACTATAAAGCTAGAGAGAGAAAAAACACCCTCTTTTCTAGTTCATACATTACTCTTGTAGACTCTAAGTTTTAAAGTCCAAAAATAACGCACACTATAGATTGCTAACCTTAATTGGATTATGAAATACTTCATAGCACAATAACTCAGCAAACTCTACTTGGTTATTAGCATCTTAATATCATTGATATATGAAATATGACAAGAATAGGTAAGCTAACCAACAAATTAAGGGACTTTGAAATAACATTAAACTATAATTATCCAATTTAATTTCAGAACAAGAGAAATAGAGAGATCTAGAGCTAACCTAGCCATAAACAACAACAATAGTAGGCAAGGAGTCCAAAAGAGTAGGTAGTGCACTAGCCTCGCCATGATCACCAAGAGCAGTACAAACTCTATGAATTTTATTAACCAAAGAAATCAAATTCTCTATTCCTAAAAAATAATAAATAGGGATAGAGATCAATGCTGGTAATCTAAGGAAAAAGAGTCAATCATTTGGATCTGATAAAATGGCACCAGAGGATGGAGAAGGAATCTATGATAAAGATAATTTGATCTCATAGAAATTAGTGCTAAAATATTTCGCCTCACCCACATTCGATCTTATTATCACCAACAGCTTGAGATAAACGGAGGACAAAAAAATAATTATCTTGCCTTTAGGAGCTCACCAATGATGCTCGTGTCATTGATTGTTGCCAATGGTGAACAAAAAATGGTATAGCATGTGAAGGCGTAAGTGGAGGAAGGAGAAAAGAGGAGGATGGAAAGATTGAAAAATGGTAGTTTTGATTGAAAATATGTAAAAGTTGGTATATTCATCATTAAAGATTGTATAAATGAAATTAAAAGTATAAAATATTTTATATTTGAAAACTTAACGGCAAATGTTTTATTTTTTGAAATTATTATTTTTTGTGTATATTTATGTAAAAACCCCTTTTTTATTTTGTCCTTTACCCTTTTGCCTTTCTTACTTTTCTTTAACTTTTTTGTTTTTTCCACTTACATTTCGTTTGGTCACATGTATTTTTTTTGTTTTTTCCACTTACATTTCTTTTGGTCACACGTTTTCTCCTTTTTTATTTTACTTTCTTTTTATTTTTTGTTTTGTTTTTTTTTTCTTTCTTTTTTTGTTCATGTTTTCTTTTTTTTCGTTGTCCTTTTTTGTTTATTCCTTTATTTTATAATTTCTTTTTCCATATATATTTTTCCATTTTTATTTATTTTTTATATTTTATTATTTTTAAAAAATGGAAATTCCGAGAAAATATCTCTTTTAAAAGCCTAAAAAAATTTCGAATGAGAGTAGATAAAAAATCAATTTTCTAAAATCAATTTTTCCTTTTAAAAATACAAAACCAGGAGAGAGAGCATCGTGATTTTGTTCTTTGGCTATTTTGAAATAACACAATCATCTTTGGGTAACCTTAATCAAAAGCTGCCTTAGGATTTAGTGTCTACAAAAATAAAATACGAAGCTAGCATTTTTAGGTTAAAAGCTTTACTGGCTTTGGGGGCGAAGTCTGCAAAAGTATTTAGAGATTTATCTCTAATTATTTACCAAGTAATAGGTGAATAGTCGATAAAATAAGAGCTCTTGTTACCCTATATTGGATATCTAAAGGCTTTGAGCTGTCTATTTGAGGTTTGTACTTTTGGATAAGTGCTTAGAGAAGAAAATTAGTTAGCAGATGCCCTGGCTATCTTAGTTTCAGTATGGGATAATTCGAAGGGAGTAATCATAAAGCCTATACTGATTTTGATTTCTGGTAAGCCATGCTTTAAAAAAGAGCAAGTCATGGATATCAAGGTGGATTGTAACACCCATATCCTATACTTAGCTATTACCACAATATCATATACCATAAGACATATATTACAACGTTCCCAAGCTGAAAACATTTCTAATTAGATAACTTAGAGATGAAATTATAACCATGTCATGTGAACTTAAGAGTAATACCTTAATCATATAAAAGTCCTTAATACATTATAATGTTTTCTCAAACTTAATGTTAGTACTTATACAAAATTTGCAACATAATTAAAGTTTCTATAACTACAAAATATAAGGACAAAAAGAAGACCCTATTATCAATCTTCTAAGACTTGTGTTGGCCAACCTGCAGCAGATATCAGTCCTGGAAGAAAGTCCTATTCTCACAACCTACACGGATAAACAAAAATCCGTGCTAAGCTATAAAGCTTAGTGGGGAACATTAAATATGACAAACGACTATTCACAGTGGTCGTCAACAAACATACATTATGAACTGTAAGTATAACTTATGCCAAATTTTAATAAAAATAAAATGTAGACATAAGTCCACACAAGATAACCAAATGACTTAATGATAGTAAATTCGGCATTAATGCTTTATATACATAACATTTAATCATATAAGCATGTTTATCCTTTAGACTTGCAATTCATTCATTGAATGATATACCACTATTTATACTTAGTCATTCCTTCAACTTACTACATACTTTCGTATACCAGGAATATATACAAATACATATTCACATATGAGCTATGATCAACAAAGACATATGCATATTCGAAAGTAAGATAGAGCATTAGTACTATGAAAGTTTATCATTTATCAATTCTCAATAAAGAGAAAGAACGAGTAGATATAGGGAAAACAAATAACCCAATGTATTAATTTGAAACCAATCACCAACATGAATACCTATACATAGCTCTTATATTCCATTGCTATAGAGAACATTTATTACAGCAAAACATTTTTTTTTCATAGCTTTCATACATGATGAATCTTGCAAATCATTTATCTACCTAAAGCAAGTAACATATTACTATAGAAAACATACTATCTCTATTATAGTCCATAACTTGATATTAATGATGCACTAGTTCATTTGTATAAATCTGTACATACTATTTCTATATACGATAATCATGCAAAAGTGTATATCGTAATATCATTTAATATCATAATATCCATATGTGCTGAAAAGGAATTTCACATATAAATTAGATTATGAAATCAATTTATGTTGTCATACTTCATAAAACTTTAAGTTGAACATCAAAATTTTCTCAACTTTGGTATAAAGCCTGCACTACTCTAAAGAGGTGGATAACGGGTTATACGATGGTACCCGAAGGTACAAGTCTATTTAGTCACCCAAACGGGGTTGACTACAACCCAAACGGGGTTGAAATGGATCCAAACGGGACTATGTCTGTCTGTTTAGCCACCCAAACGGGGTTAACTACAACCCAAACGGGTTGAAAATATCGCAGCTGCAAGGTACCCTTATAGGCATGCCTATCTATCCACTTCCTAGACTCAACGCAGGCAATAAAATCTACTTTATCTTTTCTTTATACAATCATATTCTTATATGCACATGTATACTCTAGTATAACCATAAACAATGTACTCATAAATGCGCTCATGTATAGCTTCCTGCAAACCTGTAAACATTTCGCTGTTGGGTATACTATTCTATTCTTGTAATGCTATTCGATCATGTAATTATTCCGTATGTCAAGACTATACTGTATGATGTCATTTGTACCCGTACATAATCATGTAAAATCTATATATCTTATTTAGTACATATACATATATGCACAATTCATATACAATTCATATAATTTTCTCATATAAAACTTACATGACAAGATACTCCTTCTCTAATGCATACACTTATATACATAGTCTCATATAACATTACCATTATATGCTTTAATGAAATTTCTATAATGGAGTCTATAGCATTGTAGATCTGTATTTCAGCATGTTAACATGTGACAACACATAGGCTTAATCATGTCATTTCAATTAAGTAATGGCATATTCATACGTTTCACTTTACTCATCATTACCAACAACCCTTACTTAGGTATAAATATAAATATGTGTAAACCTTTATCAACAATCATATTACATGCCATACTTAATTCAATGTGCTTCCATATAACTATGAATTTATCATAACAACATGTAGTTAAGCTATACATACGTAATCATAACTTGATTTACATTCCTAGTTACATGTATTTCTATTTTAGACATTTCTTAATGATAACTGAGCATATATCATCATAAGAGTATATACAAACATTAGCCTTGCATATAACAATTATGTACAAATTTAATCAGAAATATATGTTCGATATATTCCTCACTAGTCGTTACCTATGTACACGTGTGAAAGTATATGTATACATATAATTTTGTATTTAATAGTCATATTAAATGCCCTATCCAATTCATTTGGTAATAACATAAATACATATTTAGCTTAACTAATTGAAAACCATAAAATAATGTACGTTAAAGAAAATCTGCACAAGGCAGCATTCTGAACTCGAATTGTGAGTCACATTTGATATTTAAGACGTCATTTTTAGGCACAATTATCTTCTACAATATTATCCCCCTATGTGTCTAGTTTCCATAGCATTAAGATGCATCTTAATATCGGACCTATAGCTCGAGTTATTGAGAAAATACTATAGGCTGTTTTTAAAACTAAAACAGTATGGTCTGTCACTTAGAAAATTCATAACGTAAAATTTCAAAGGATATAGACCAACATTTCTTAATCAAAGTTAGACTTTCATGTCTCTATTTTCATCAGAATTTTATTTTGTAGCATTTCAACATCTCTACTAAAAGTTATGCCCATTATTGTAAAGTCTATTTCTATTAGCAGTCCGGGGAAAATAGTCCGGATTCAACCCTAAATTCCATATACTTAGAGACAGATTTAAGTTTATTTATCTTCATATGAAATATAGGTATGGAAGTCTAGTTTCCAACGCAAAAATAATCACTCAATTTTCTATTCTATAGCTCAACTTATGAGCAAAACAATCCAGATAGGTCAATCAGTCGTGAAGAAATGTTGTACTCGTGAAGAGGCTCACGAGTGAAGTAAAAAGACTAAACTTCATGACTCGTGAAGGGGCTCACGAGTGGGGAAAAAGGGCAAAATTTCATGACTCGTGAAGGGGCTCACGAGTGGAGAAAAAGGGCAAAATTTCACGACTCGTGAAGGGCTTCACGACTCGGCAATGACTCTCACATCTGATTCTGTTGTTCAAAATCATACAAAAACCCCCGATAAAACCCAGAAATCATAACCCTAAATTTTATGTCAATCACAACATGTTCCAGCAAATAATTCACATGCAATATGAACAACCCTAAGTTCCCATACCTTAGCTGAAAATCCTTTTGTCTTCAACCCCTTGCAAGCCCTTTTTCCTTGTTTCTTCTACCTTCTTTTTCTCCTTTACATCAATTCATACGTTCAACATCAAACTTCCAACATTTATCTTAATCCATCATCAACCAAAATAAGAAGAAGATGAAGAAGAAGAAGAAGAAAAAGAAGAAGAGGTGAACTATCAAGTTAATATATTTACCTTAAAACTAATGATCTTGATTAAACAACATGCAAGTATTTCCTCTTCAAGAAAACCTTGAGAAATCAACTATGGCTTTAAGAAATGAGAAGAAGAAAGAAAATTTCTGTAACTCTCTCTACCAATTTTGTCTCTCATAATCTCTTCTTACCACTCTCTTTCTTTCCACTTTCAAATGGCTATTTATAATATCTAAAGAAAATTTCATTTTTGATCCCTCAACAATTTGCATGTCCTTTAATTAACCCCCACCTTTTTGCATGTTATAAATCAACCTAATCACTTATTCTTTCTCTTAAATTAACCTCTCAATTATTCATTTATTCACATTTTCCCTTAAAGATGTCGTATTTACAAATTAACCCCTAAACTAATACTTTGTACTTCAATTACACCCTTGAATATTATTAAACCAACAATAATAATTTAATTATGACCTTATAAAATTCATACCATATAATTTACACATTTATCACATAATTATTGATAACTTAATATCATTTTTGCCCCAATTAAATATCTTAAGTCTTAATAATTCACCCAATAATGCTCAATTAGACTTTAATAACATGTAATTGCCCTTAAATTCTAGTAGGACATAATTTGGGTCCTCACAAATCTCTCCTCCTTAAGGAATTTCGTCCTCGAAATTAATACTTGTATCCTTTACTTATGCACAACATTATCATTGCTATACCTCTATGTCTATCATAAGCGTCTTTGATCTCATACTTACTTTACCATCTTATTTTCTCACTTTTCATTTGACCTTATCTCCAAATACGGGCAACTGTATCATACTATTATATCATTACTATGCTTAATGTATATACTGTCAGTTTCCCTATTCAGTTGGGGCCTGTACATGTAGTATGATGCTTGATGCTATGCTTATGTGTAAATGATGCTTTCATGTATGCAATAAGATGCAAATGCATTCTCTCGTGTGCTGTATATGTTTTTGCCCCATCCCATCTATAATGTTTTGTCAACTGCCCATGCCTGTTAAGGATTCACTTACAGGTATACATAGCATCGAAATTAACATAATTTTCTCACAGCAACTACACATATGAAAGATTTTATTCACAATACCTAAACTGTTTCTCCAAAACCATATTAGCACATTTATACTATATTCTATTAACACACTTGTAATATAATCCAAACACTAATCATAATAGCATTTTTTTATCATTTACCTCTTTTTTTTTTTAATCCAAACTTAGAATTTCATTAATATACCATAATAGAGTAATCTTTAAGTATTCCTTCAATGCATTTGTACTATAATTCACCTAAAGGTCAAATATGCATAATATTCTTAAAGTTCCACCATATCAAAACATTGCTAAAAGTATACAATTGATTACAATAATAAGAAATTACTATTGTGAATGAGCAAATATTAAGGAAGAAAAGATAAATACCAATATCTCCTTCGATGACATCTTGCTTTGATGAAACCTCAAATTTTTCGGTCTGAACCGATACAATCAGATGTATAGATTTGTCTCTTTCACTACGATCTATCTCTTCTATATGAGGTACATTAGCAGTGACAAGATTCTTTTCATTCTTTGATGATACCATATCTTTCCTTGGCAACCTTGGGCAATTAGCCATAAAATGATCTGTTTTACCACATCTAAAACAAGCCCCTTTTAAAGCTCTACAAGTACCCCAATGATTCCTTGCGCAATGCAAACATTTAGGAACTTAAATACCTCGACTTTTCCCTGCCAAACCTTGCGCAGAATGGAATGTGTTACTAGAAGAACTTAATTGTAATATCTTATTTCTTTTTCATAACTCCCTCTTATCCATATTCCCGTCTCGACTTCTTTTGTTCTCATTATTCCTATCAACCTCTTTTGATACTCTGGGCTCGGTTAACTCTTGTAAAATCTGATTCAAGGTGCAATTCATTTTCTTTAGTTCCTCTAAAATAGAAACAGACATCTCAACATGAGTTACATTCACAGGATCGGGGACAAATAAGTTTAGTGCCCCAGAATTGCTGACTTTAATGATCTCTTTTCCAGTTTCTTTCAGTTTATCCATCTTTAATCTATAAAAAACAAAACCAAGATATCTGCATTAGGCCAACACACTAAAACTTCCATATAACAATTACTCTAAATACTTATAGCCCAGAAACGGCTAAACCTAAGCTCTGATACCACTAATTGTAACACCCATATCCTATACTTAGCTATTACCACAATATCATATACCATAAGACATATATTACAACGTTCCCAAGCTGAAAACATTTCTAATTAAATAACTTAGAGATGAAATTATAACCATGTCATGTGAACTTAAGAGTAATACCTTAATCATATAAAAGTCCTTAATACATTATAATGTTTTCTCAAACGTAACGTTAGTACTTATACAAAATTTGCAACATAATTAAAGTTTCTATAACTATAAAATATAAGGACAAAAAGAAGACCCTATTATCAATCTTCTAAGACTTGTGTTGGCCAACCTACAGTAGATATCAGTCTTGGAAGAAAGTCCTGTTCTCACAACCTACACGGATAAACAAAAATCCGTGCTAAGCTATAAAGCTTAGTGGGGAACACTAAATATGACAAACGACTACTCACAGTGGTCGTCAACAAACAAACATTATGAACTGTAAGTATAACTTATGCCAAATTTTAATAAAAACAAAATGTAGACATAAGTCCACACAAGATAACCAAATGACTTAATGATAGTAAATTCGGCATTAATGCTTTATATACATAACATTTAATCATATAAGCATGTTTATCCTTTAGACTTGCAATTCATTCATTGAATGATATACCATTGTTTATACTTAGTCATTCCTTCCACTTACTACAAACTTTCATATACCAGGAATATATACAAATACATATTCACATATGAGCTATGATCAACAAAGACATATGCATATTCGAAAGTAAGATAGAGCATTAGTACTATGAAAGTTTATCATTTATCAATTCTCAATAAAGAGAAAGAACGAGTAGATATAGGGAAAACAAATAACCCAATGTATTAATTTGAAACCAATCACCAACATGAATACCTATACATAGCTCTTATATTCCATTGCTATAGAGAACATTTATTATAGCAAAACATTTTTCTTTCATAGCTTTCATACATGATGAATCTTACAAATCATTTATCTACCTAAAGCAAGTAACATATTACTATAGAAAACATACTATATCTATTATAGTCCACAACTTGATATTAATGATGCACTAGTTCATTTATATAACTCTGTACATACTATTTCTATATACGATAATCATGCAAAAGTGTATATCGCAATATCTTTTAATATCATAATATCCATATGTGCTGAAAAGGAATTTCATATATAAATTAGATTATGAAATCAATTTATGTTGTCATACTTCATAAAACTTTAAGTTGAACATCAAAATTTTCTCAACTTTGGCATAAAGCCTGCACTACTCTAAAGAGGTGGATAACGGGTTATACGATGGTACCCGAAGTTACAAGTCTATTTAGTCACCCAAACGGGGTTGACTATAACCCAAACGGGGTTGAAAATGATCCAAATGGGACCATGTCTGTCTGTTTAGCCACCAAAACGGGGTTAACTACAACCCAAACGGGGTTGAAAATATCGCAGCTGCAAGGTACCCTTATAGGCATGCCTATCTATCCACTTCCTAGACTCAACACAGGCAATAAAATCTACTTTATCTTTTCTTTATACAACCATATTCTTATATGCACATGTATACTCTAGTATAACCATAAACAATGTACTCATAAATGCGCTCATGTATAGCTTCCTGTAAACCTATAAACATTTCGCTGTTGGGTATTACTATTCTGTTCTTGTAATGCTATTTGATCATGTAATTATTCTGTATATCAAGACTATACTGTATAATGTCATTTGTACCCGTACATAATCATGTAAAATCTATATATCTTCTTTAGTACATATACATATATGCACAATTCATAAACAATTCATATAATTTTCTCATATAAAACTCACATGACAAGATACTCCTTCTCTAATGCATACACTTATATACATAGTCTCATATAACATTACCATTATATGCTTTAATGAAATTTCTATAATGGAGTCTACAGCATTGTAGATCTGTATTTCAGCATGTTAACATGTGACAACACATAGGCTTAATCATGTCATTTCAATTAAGTAAAGACATATTCATACGTTTCACTTTACTCATCATTACCAACAACCCTTACTTAGGTATAAATATAAATATGTGTAAACCTTTATCAACAATCATATTACATGCCATACTTAATTCAATGTGCTTCCATATAACTATGAATTTATCATAACAACATGTAGTTAAGCTATACATACGTAATCATAACTTGATTTACATTCCTAGTTACATGTATTTCTATTTTAGACATTGCTTAATGATAACTGAGCATATATCATCATAAGAGTATATACAAACATTAGCCTTGCATATAACAATTATGTACAAATTTAATCACAAATATATGTAAGATATATTCCTCACTAGTCGTTACCTATGTACACGTGTGAAAGTATATGTATACATATAATTTTGTATTTAATAGTCATATTACATGCCCTATCCAATTCATTTGGTAATAACATAAATACATATTTAGCTTAACTAATTGAAAACCATAAAATAAAGTACCTTAAAGAAAATCTGCACAAGGCAGCATTCTGAACTCGACTTGTGAGCCACATTTGAAATATAAGACGTCATTTTTAGGAAAAATTATCTTCTACAATATTATCCCCCTATGTGTCTAGTTTCCATAGTATTAAAATTAATCTTAATATCTGACCTATAGCTCGAGTTATTGAGAAAATACTATAGGCTGTTTTTAAAACTGAAACAGTGTGGTCTGTCAATTAGAAAATTCATAACGTAAAATTTAAAAGGATATAGACCAACATTTCTTCATCAAAGTTAGACTTTCATATCTTTATTTTCATCAGAATTTTATTTTGTAGAATTTCAACATCTCTACTAAAATTTATGCCCATTATTGTAAAGTCTGTTTCTATTAGCAGTCCAGGGAAAATAGTCCGGATTCAACCCTAAATTTCATATACTTAGAGATAGATTTAAGTTTATTTCTCTTCATATGAAATATAGGTATGGAAGTCTAGTTTCCAACGCAAAAATAATCACTCAATTTTCTGTTCTATAGCTCAACTTATGAGCAAAACAATCCAGATAGGTCATAGTCATGAAGAAATGTTCTACTCGTGAAGAGGCTCACGAGTGAAGTAAAAAGACTAAACTTCACGACTCGTGAAGGGGCTCATGAGTGGGGAAAAAGGGCAAAATTTCACGACTCGTGAAGGGGCTCATGAGTGGAGAAAAAGGGCAAAATTTCACGACTCGACAATGACTCTCACATCTGATTCTGTTGTTCAAAATCATACAAAAACCCCCGATAAAACCCAGAAATCATAACCCTAAATTTTCTGTCAATCACAACATGTTCCAGCAAATAATTCACATGCAATATGAACAGCCCTAAGTTCCCATACCTTAGCTAAAAATCCTTTTGTCTTCAACCCCTTGCAAGCCCTTTTTCCTTGTTTCTTCTACCTTCTTTTTCTCCTTTACATCAATTCATAAGTTCAACATCAAACTTCCAACATTTATCTTAATCCATCATTAACCAAAATAAGAAGAAGATGAAGAAGAAAAAGAAGAAAAAGAAGAAGAGGTGAACTATCAAGTTAATATATTTACCTTAAAACTAATGATCTTGATTAAACAACATGCAAGTATTTCCTCTTCAAGAAAACCTTGAGAAATCAACTATGGCTTTAAGAAATGAGAAGAAGAAAGAAAATTTTTGTAACTCTCTCTACCAATTTCGTCTCTCACAATCTCTTTTTACCACTCTCTTTCTTTCCACTATCAAATGGCTATTTATAATATCTAAAGAAAATTTCATTTTTGATCCCTCAACAATTTGCATGTCCTTTAATTAACCCCCACCTTTTTGCATGTTATAAATCAACCTAATCACTTATTCTTTCTCTTAAATTAATCTCTCAATTATTCATTTATTCACATTTTCCCTTAAAGATGTCGTATTTACAAATTAACCCCTAAACTAATACTTTGTACTTCAATTACACCCTTGAATATTATTAAACCAACAATAATAATTTAATTATGACCTTATAAAATTCATACCATATAATTTACACATTTATCACATAATTATTGATAACTTAATGACATTTTTGCCCCAATTAAATATCTTAAGTCTTAATAATTCACCCAATAATGCTCAATTAGACTTTAATAACATGTAATTGCCCTTAAATTCTACTAGGACCTAATTTGGGTCCTCACATGGATGATGGGAAGCTTTTGTATTATGACATCCAAAACTATCTAGAAAGGTCAGTATTCCCCAAAGAAGCAATAAAGAAGGACCAAAGAATGATTTGTAGTATGTCAAATTAATTCATTAATGCAGGAGAAGTGTTTTACAAGAGATAGCCTGATGGAATCCAACTAAGGTTTTTGGATGAAAAGGAAGAAAATAAGGTAATTGAGGAAGTAAATGCAAGAGTGTATGAAGCTTATATAAATGGCTTAGCCTTAGCAAAAAAGATTATGAAATAAGATTTATTTTGGATCACAATGGACACTAATTATTCTAAGTATGTCAAGGAGTGCCAGTGTTGCCAACAATATACAGACCTAGGACATTTGCCTATTTTTGAATTGTGTAACCTCAGATCACTATGGCCATTTTGTTGCATGGGGAATAGACATTATAGGAATGATCCATTTTCCTAACTCAAATGGACACTGATTCATCATTATTTTACCAAGTCAGTAGAGGCTGAATCTTTCAAAAAGTTAGATGTTTAAGATATGGCTAAATTCATCGAGAAGAATTTGATATGCAGATATGGCTTGCCTTATCATATGGTGTCAGACAGTAGGTTGCAATTTTTAAGTAAAACTAGATGGACGCTCATCAGGTATGGCTTCAACATCATAAGTCTTCTGCTTACAAGCCTCAAGTAAATAGGGCAATCAAAGTAGTAAATAAGAATGTGAAAAGAATTATGGCTGAGATGGTACGAACTTATAAGGATTGGGCTAATAAGCTACCCTTTTCCCTATGTGGTTATAGGATCATAGCTAGAACTTCAATAAGGGCCACTCTATTCTTTTTGGTTTATGGAACAGAAGCAGTACATCTATTAAAAATTAATCATCAATCTTTGAGAGTAGTTTTGGAAGCTGAGATACCAAAAGCATAATAGGTTAGATAGACACTATCATAGCTTAACCTGCTGGATGGGGATAGAATGAGGGTATATTATCACAATCAGGTTTATCAAAAAAGGCTAACCTATTCATTCAAGAAGAAAGTTAGGAAGCACCAACTGAAAGAAGGAGACCTAGTGTTCAAACAGATGAGGCTAGGGATCTAGGATATTCGAGGAAAATTTATACCCTCATGGGAAGGACCTATTGTACTTAAAAAGCTATTATCCAAAGGCGCTACTATTTTATTAAATAGTGATGGCAATGAATTTAAAGAACCTATGAATGTTGACAGATTGAAAAGTTTCCATGGCTAAAGACTAAAAGAGAAAAAGAAGAGAATAAATGCCCTGTAGGTTAAAAATAAAAAAATAGTAGATTACTAAAATTGGGCACCTCGCTAGGGTAAAAACCGAAAAAATACATCTTGCACAAAAATTAGAGGCCAAAAGAAAATGATCAATCAAGAAAACCTGAGAGGACTGATTAATGATAAGAGTTATAATGCTTGTAAAGTTTTCTTGATTGATATCAAATAATATGCATCATTGAGATAATATCAAATAATGATCATGTATACCGAAATCAAAAGGAAATGTCATGCATATATTCATAAATGTATCTATGTATTTGAAAATATAATTTTTCTATCACATGTTCAATAAAAGCGAAAACATCATATGTGAAAATGTCTAATATAATTTATAAGTATCATATCTCTTTCTCTCCATCCAGGTACCTCAAGTGAGAAAGTCTGTTATCGATAGCTGGACTAGTGACTACTACTTGTATGAATTGAAGATGGTGAAACCACAAGCACTAGTGTTAGTAATGCTAATCCTCAGCTAAAGTTGAGTCTAGATCCTCTGATAATACTTTATCAAGAAGTGAACAGTAAGAATGCCTCCATAGAAGGCCAATGGATGCTTAAAAATATCTTATCTACCTGTAAACATAATGGCCAGCAACATAAAAAGTGGCTTGGTGAAGTCTACAGAGAGGAATGCATCCCAACTCTCCATCCCTCGCTATAGAAGTAATAAACAGCAAGGAACACCTAAACTTGATGTCAGCATCTGTCGAACAACCCAGCCAATCGAATGGATCCTGAACTAACTAAACCATATGTTGCAAATGTCAAATTGTGAAATAGCTTATAGGATAGATGCCTATGTCTTTAACTCGATAAGGAGGCTTTGACAATAGCTGTAGCTTATCAAAAAGCTATACTTGAAAAAAAAGCCACTGGATTGAGTTGGATTCATCTTAGGCAAAAATAAGGCATCAAAATGCACAAAAATCTAAAAGGATACGTATTTCAATAAGGAAAGCTAGTATGAAAATCCACAAGGGGCATACTACCTTTAAAATTAAAGGACATACCTATAAATGCATAGGACTTCCTATGAGGAAGGAAGAAGAGCCATGCTAAGCATAAGAGTTATAGTAAAAAAGCATCCAGGCCAATGATGGTCTCTGCCATAATTAAGGGAAATGGGTTATGCCCATGACATATGCCATCAACAACACTGAACAACTTATAATCTGCAGTTATGAAATCACCATCATGTACCAGTAGGCACCTAGCAAGGCAACAAAGCAATACCACACCAGAATGGAAGGTATGAATGTCATCAAAGTCCATCAAGACATCAATCAACCACTTCAACAAAAATGTCTTCCCATAAGGTGTAAACCCTTAACCTCAAAAGGAACAACACCTAGGGCATAGACAACGTCTCAGGGATAGCTAACCATAGGAGGGGGCAAGCATTGTCAAACATTAAGATCGAATTTGACACCCACCATAGCAACAAACTGTTCAGGTAAAGGACATAACTCATTGTGCATGAACTAAAATACGTGAAGCCTTTGGGTCCCAATAATGAAAAGCAGCATTCGAAAGGTGTTTATCTAGATAGGTTCTCCTCAGAAACCTCAAACTCGAATAAGGAACCAAAAGGGGGTCCTTTTATATTTTTAGGTCATCCAATAGTTAGTGTAATTTTGCAAGTCTAGTAGTTATGGTAACAGAATTTTCTAAATAGTCTAAGTCTAGGAAAGATAGATAATAAAAAATGATTGAAAGAAAAGTAAGTAGAAAAAGAAAGAAAGAAAGAGAGAGAAGAATACTTGATGGAAGCTTCTTGAAAGGTGAAAAGTCAAAAGCATAAAAATCAACGAAATTCAAGCACTATTTATGGAAAAAGTGATAAGGGATAGCTGTCCCTCACCATAAGCGAGCCATGGGTTGCCCATCCCTTACCTTTGGAATGCCAAGAGTCACACATTTCCATATCCCATGCATTGTACATACATATTATTGCATTTTCCTTTATTTTTAATTTGCAGGGAATTTTAAAGCTTAAGGACTAGAATATTCAACCCTAGAAGGTCTCGAACATAAAAATCATTCATATACAGAGATATGACAAATTCCAAGGAGTATTTTAGACTTTTAGACACCTATATGTAATTAAAATCTATAAATATTGTGAAAATAATACTTTGACTCATAAAAAGGGTGTAAATAATGTTGTAAATTAATTTTAGATGGATAGAACATGAAAAATCAATAAAAATGGTTAAAAATCAAAGAAAACAAAGTTAAAATGTGAAAATTAGGAGACAATTAAAATTAGAGGGTATTTTGATCATTTTGGCCTGAGGAATGGGAAGTGTTTCCATCCCATTTATTATTGGCAACGGACAAGCTTCCCGTCTCTTGTTTGATTATGGCAATATAAAGCTTATTTTCTTCATTTTTTGGCCAAAACTCTATAACTTTTGACGTTTAAGCTCTTTCTCCATTTCTCAAGCATTTCTCTCTCACCCAACATCTGTTTTTTAAACCATTTGCTCATACGGACTCTTAGGAGCAAGATGCACTTCAAGGAGCATCATTTTCCTACTATTTTTGCTTTTTTTTATTTTTATCTTTTACAAGTATAATTTATTTCTTTTTTTATTTCTGTGAGGCCCTAATCATGACCCTGATCAGATTATTGTTGATTAAAAAGGATTATCATTAATTAAGGTAAAATTGGATTATTTTGCAATTATTGAGGTTAAGTCCCAAGAGGGGTATTTTGGTAATTTCAATGTGTAGGTATATGAGTAGAGTTAAAAGATGATTAAAAGAAAGGATACAATTGAAGTAAATTAGAAGTCTTGGAGTTAAATTTTATGAAATGGAAATCTAGGAGATTGAAGTTTATAAGGGTATTTTGGAAATTTCTCTTAGTGAGATAGTTATCCCACTGAATTATTTAAGGATTTTTGGAGATATGGAGATCGGCATTTTGAGGGAGATCTCTCTCTCTCTCTCTATGGTTACAGGTTGAAAAAGAGGAAACCTAAGGTTTTGGTGTTTTAACATCATGAAGGTAATGTTTTTCCTCTCATAGATCTCTCCTTTTCTTCTATGTTTTATTTCTAGTATTAAGGGTGTTGAAAGATGGTAAATCATGCCTGTTGTCTCTATGTATAAGGAGAAGAAAGGAATCATGAGTAAGGGAGTTGAATCAGGAGGATTAAAGCAAGATCTAAAGCTTTAATAAGGTATGGGACTATTATATTGATTTTACGTGTGGGGTTTGGTTGCCTCTATAAGATTAGGGTTATTACACTATTTATCTAGGTTTGTTATGGGAACTTGCTTTTGTTCTTGTTTATGTGTCCTCTTTGAAGAGGTTAGCGGTTAAACCTGGTGATCTTTGATAAGTTTAGCATGATTTAAAATTGGGTTTCTTTTAATCTGCCTACCAAAAATCCTTGCACGGCCACTCATATATTTTCTTCCTTGAAATGCACGGCCACTCATGTATTTTCTCCCTTTAATGCATGACCACTAATGTATTTCCTTCCTTGAATGCATGGCCACTCATGCATTTTCTCCCTTGAATACACAACCACTCATGCATTTCCTTCCTTGAGTGCACAACCACTTGGCCTTTTTCCTCATGAAATGCATGGCCACTTGGTATTTTTCCTCATGAAATGCACGTCCACTTGGTCTTTCTCCTCATGAAATGCACGACCACTTATTCTTTCTTCTCATGAAATGCATGACCACTTGTACACTCTTTTTCATTATCTCTTCTTCACCTCAAGCTATAGATCATCCAAGAATCAGGAACCCAGTATTGAAATTTACACATAATTATGGGTGAATTAAGCTAACCGGGAGTAATGTGCATGATGATTATATATATCATAGTGGTGGGTAGTAAGTTATTTAATCATGGATGAATCAAAATAGTGGTAAAGTTTTCCAATGCTAAAGTCAATAAGATACAGTAAGAATGATGTGACCATAGGATGAGCTATTATCTAAAAATTGAATGACATGAACATATTTAGGCGAAGGAATAGATTGAACTAGATTGTAAGCCATATAATTCATTACTATATGAATGGGGGCATGACCACTTAATTGGGGAAAATCCTTTATATGTATGTGTATATATACATACAAAGAGTGAAGAGTTTAGAGTAATAAGACTCACTAAGGTAAGGTGGGGTTTCACTTGAAATATGATTTAGAGAGATGCTTGCATAGGGCAATGCTAATAGGAACCGTTTTGTTATAATGTATATTGGTGCTATTCGGACACATAACTAACAAGAGTAAGAGACAATATAATAACCTAAAGATTATGCTTTATTTAATGTGCAACATAAGGTTTTATTAGGCATTTAACCTATTAAGTAAATTGTCCAGCTGAAAAGTTATGCATTGATGTGTCTTTACACGACATAAAATTATTATGATATGGCCTAGTGACAATAAGATGAAAGTTACAAGGTTATAAGTTTAAGTTGAAAGAGTTAGGACATTGCCCTTTTGGGCTTAGTCATGAGACCACAAAAGTTAAGTAATACTTTATTGCTTATGCCGTGTATTTTATTTGGAAACACTCACACCCACAAGTAGTGTGCTAGCATATAAGATGGAATAATATTGCATAAACGTACCTGAGGGTAAGATATTATAAGATAAAATGTACAAGTATGATGATTTGATACATATATGATCACGTTACGGTATATAACCTATCGTCTATGATCTAATAGACTATAAAAGTGAACTAAGGACTTAACTAAGAACAAGTGTTGACCATAGGATGTAATTAATGTAATCATCTTATTATATCTCTCATGGCTGCTTAAATATTGTTTAAGTAATTATGTGTTGCTATGAATGACTATGATATGGTATAAAAGCTACTCCCAGCGATCTGCAACAAGGTATGCCATTAAGAACTATCGATGAAGTAGATAAATGCAATATCTATTATGGATGTTGATAACCAATTCACTTTAAACTTGACAATGTGCATTAACTCACTGTCCATCTTGTAAAATATTGAAATCATACATTAAGCACTCAAGTAAGTTTGGCCTAGTTGTCTCTCTTCACTTAGTTTCCATGCTTATTTAGCCTAGTTAACTTCATTGTATTGGTTTTAGAGGCATGTTTACTTGTTCTATTAATTCATTGGATTTCATGACTCTTTTAGGCTTAATTATGGTTCTTTGTTTCTGTTATTGCTTTGAGCGAAGTGTGTAATTATTCTAGTTACATTTTTCTTAGGCACTAAATTATTTCTCAAAAGTTATGTAGTGAGCTAAAATATTTCATTCTTTGCTGAGGACAACAAAATTTTAATGAGGGGGATAGAGCTCAACTGAGCTAGATTTTGAAGATCAAATTAAGGGAGTTCTCTTACCATGCTAATTTTCTTACCCATGAATTGTGTTAGTTATTTTGCTTTGGTCAGTTGGTTTTTGGTTTTAATTGTTTAGGTTGTTTTTTTTTTTTAGTTTGCATATTTAGTTTTTATTTTGCATGTTAGTTAAGTAGGTTTAATTCATTTATCATATATTGTACATTTAACATAGTTCGTCCTAGTTTTTTCTCAAAAATTGAACATATTGAACTTGAATTTAGAATGTGTTATGTATAAAATTCTTGTTTAACATTAGAACAAGCATGTTGTTTAATGAATTTCTAGCTAGTTTAATATTCAATTAGACTTATATTTGTTAGTTTCAATTTTGTGAGCACTTAAGACCAGTTTTTGAACTTAAGAAAAACAATGCAATGAAATATTTGAGTGAGGAATTTTAGAACACTAGAACCTTCCTCATCACCCTTCAAAGAATAAAAGCAACCCAAAATAAGCTAGAAAGTGATTTGGGCAATTTTTTTTTTTATTGTTGAGCCATATTTTGACTTGCTTTCCTACCATATATGCTTATTTGTCCCTTGTTAGCCATTTTTGAGCCTAATGAGGTATGCTTATTGCATGCAATATTTATTTTCTTGTTACACTCATATATTAACCATATAGCCTAAAAAAACTTTTATCTTCCCTTCTAGAATTGGTCACTCTAGGATTGGATGGATTAATAGGAATTGGGTATTTTGATGGGTGTAGTAAAATATTTTTTATCTTATTATCAATGGCTATTGTTGAAATCAAGTGAATAGTGAAATGATAACTCGTTATTACCCATGTTATTATTGTATTGCCAACATCAAAGCTAGTGTAAAAAAATAATATAAAAAAGAAAAAAAGAGAGAAAAGAAAAGAAAAGAAAGAATAAAAAGAAAAAATATTGAAATAAAGTTAGTAAGTATGGAAAATTCTTAAAGTGTGGGGTATTTTACAAGGGAAATCAATGGTGACTTCGTTAAAAAAGGGCAAAAGTTGTAGTCTTTTAGAGCTTTAAATCGGAAAGGGTTGGGAAAGTTTGTCTAAGTCCTTTATTGATTAAGTAAATGGGATAAAAAGTGAGAATTGTTAGTCCATTTTATCTTAGAGTAGCTATTCTTATTATTGATCTTTTATTCATTCTTTGATAACCCATACAACCTTTAAAAGATCTAAGTGATTATATGCTTTGCTTTGAGTTGTTTAGCAAAGATGAGCTTCGGGTTCCGATGCTAAAGGAGAGGCTTATGGTGTTTCTAGAGTTTCAAATGTGAAACCATATATACACTTAGGATTACAATAATTCTAAGCTTTACTATATATTTGCATTGGTGTTCTGATTTTAAAAATGTTTAAAATGTTTTGGTCTTGCACATACACAAGGAAACTAACTCATATTATCTTGGTTGAATTTATTTTAGTTGAAATTTTATTAAGTGCTCTTGTTAATTGCTAAGCATGATTTTGAAATACATGATTCTTGATTGGAGTTTGATTATTTTGAGGAGTTGGATGGTTATAATTTGCTCGGGGGTGAGCAAAGTCTAAGTGTGGGGTATTTGATAATGGTGATTTATATGATGTTTTTAGTATGTTTTTAGATGTTTAATTGAGTTAATTTTGTGTTATTTAGCTTGAATTTGAGTTTAATTCGTTAATTTTATGTTTTTGGAGTTAATTGTAAATTTTGGTATTTTTTAGGGTTAAATTAAAGAAATAAGGACTTAATTGAAAAATTGTGAGAAATTCTAGGTTAAATCTATAAATTTGGGAAATTGAAGTCTGAAAAGTTTACGAGAAGTCCAGACTATCCATGAGTGGTTATGCACTTAAAGAAGAAAAATCTCAAGTGGTTGTGCATCTTGGATGTTGCCCATGCACGGTTGTGCATAGGAAGGCCAAAATAAGTTGAGTGGCCGTGCAACCCATAGAGAAGAATGCATTGCAGTGCATCAATTTCCTTCTTCAATCAAGTGGATGTGCATCAAGAGTCCAACTTTGACGTTACTTCCTTTTTAATTAGAATCCTTTTCCTGCTATGAATTGGGAAGCTAAAGAAGGTAGGATTCTTTTTCAATGCCTATAAATAGACATTCAAAACACCAGAACAAGGAATCAATAAGGAGAATCAAGTAAAGACTTCATTACAAATTAGTTTAGGTTTAGTTTTTATGTTAGTTTTTTTTCTTAGTTTGTGAATAACAAAGGCTTAGAGCTGGAGAGTTTCCTTGGTTTTTCTGTACAAGTTAATTAAGGGAGCTTCTTAACTCTATGTTTTTGTTTCTTTTTCTTAATTTTGCTTTGGTTTTCAATATGTTTAGGAAGTAGTTTTTCTTCTTTCGCTAATAGATACTTGAAATCTTTTATTTTCATTATTATTACTTTTTTCTTAGCTTTGATTTCAATATTAGTTTATTATTTCTTGGTTTTAAGCATATTCTTATCTTTAATTGTGTTGAGATTGATGGTTGGTTTATTGATTCAATAACTAAAAATTAATTTAGACATAGTTAATGATTTGCATGTTCTTGGGTTAACTCTTCAGTGTCAAGCATGATTGTTTTCTGATTTTGAGGTAATTATGTATTGAAATTATTGATTAATACTAAGAAAGGAGGAACTAAGAATAAACTGGAATTGAATTTTGTTACAAAAGAAATCAATGAATGTTTAGGATTTTAACTGGATCTTTATGCTAGGTATTGAGTTGTTCTTAACAAGGGAATTTAATGCTTAAGAAAGATAGTCTTGTTTCAAGGTATCAGGCATTATTTCATCTAGTTTTTCCATAATCACTGGTGTTCCTATTGAATTTGGATCATTATAATGAAAGTTAAGGTGGATAGTTCCTTTAGCAAGAGAATTTCAGTTATCATTTTGTTTTTAATTCATGTTAATTTAATTTTAGTTTTTGTTTTATTTAATTGTTTATTTAGTTTAATTTTTGCCTTTAAATCGAAAAGATTTGGGAAACAATCTCAGATTAATTTAATTCATACATAGGTATTCTTCTTAAGCAATCCATGTTCCCTTAGGTATGATATTTGGGATCTTAATCTATATTTTCCTATATTACTAGCCAATCTAGTACACTTGCTAGACACCGATCAGATGTATCTATGCTATGATAAGTGGTCTGACTCAATATGTGAACAAGTATAAATAGCAAAAGCACGTGTTGCCATAATTCAAGTTACATTTATATGTCTATGGATATGCATTTAACATTATGAAGACTTTTAGTAGCAAGACCGATACTTTTATATTGCCTTATGGAAATCATCCATAATGCTGATTATGATGAGATAGATCAATGAAAGGTCATATTTTATTATGTTTGCATAATCATGCAACTATTATGATATGAATGAATGAAAATTGATGCAACTATATGATCATATGATAGAATCCATGTGTATTGGAGCTTAGAGCTCAATATTGTAGTATGATAAAAATAATGTGCATTCTTATATAAATGATGGTATTAAATAAAGAAACTATACTAAGTAAAGAAAAACATGTTGAATCGAAATATGCTTAAGAATGGTAAAGCCAGTGGGTCTTAGTTCAGTTGTGGTTTAGATAGGCATGCCCAGAGGGATATAGTCATAGCTACCATAGTTGACCCCGTGTAGGTCTTGTTACTTAATGGAACCATTGCTCGACCCCATTTGGGTCTATAGTTTGTTCCTTGCTAGAACCATTGTTTGGCCCCGTTTGGGTTTATTGCTTGATATCTTTGGATATCAATTGTTTGATACCTTTGGGTATCCATTGCTCCCATTATCCACCTTTCGAACTAGTACTTAGTCAGGCTATTAAAGATGATAAAATGTACACAAGATAAAGTAGAACATGCATTAATTGCTTCACCTACGTAAGGTAAGCATGATGAATGGCCTATTACATTGCTTATCATGATTCCTTTTGGCTATAAATTGTTTCAATGAAATGAATTATTGGAATGAATATCTATGAGATTTAAATTGCCATGTTATAATATGAACTATTTGGGCTATAGCATACACAATGAGTTCATCTACTTTGGAATTTATGAAATGTATGTATGTGATAATTGGACCTTTGCGGGTAATCATGATACGTAAGGTTGTTCTTTTTGATTGCATGCAAAGTTAATTAGTCAATAACTATAAATGTTTATACCTATATGTGCACTCTAATAAATTTGACATAAGCCAAAGGATAGAGTATGACATAAAATGAAGTTGGTTGATATTTAGTTGCCATAATAAGACCGCATTAAGGAATACATGATTGTGAACAAAAGTTGTGAGTTATAATTGTATTCCATAATTATGAGTGTATGATATATATAAAGTAATCATGCTTAGCGATATGTTTTATAAAAGTTACATGACACATGCACTTTTTATGCTTTGAATGAACATTAAATGCATATGTTATGCAACTAGCGGGATTAAAGCCATATGATTGGAGGTTGTACCATTAGTAATAATGAGGTTGGAATTCATGAATGAAAAGGATTAGGAGGTATATAAATTATTCTAGTTTATCAAGTAAGAGATTTAGTTATCAAAGTAAATTGAAAAGTCTTTGGGAACTAGCCAAGTTCATGACATGTTTTACATTATTGTAAGTATATTAGTATTGTTAAGGTTGAAAACTCCTCCGGAATATTTTTTTTGAAATGATAATTCTCCAGATATATATTTATTGTAATTATGAAGGTCGTAGTGTATTGATGATATTTTGGTAAGACCTTGTCCATAGAGTTTTGTTCCCCATTAAGCTTTATAGCTTAGCACAGGTTTGTTTATCCATGTAGGTTTTGGATAAGCTCCACTTTGGGTTGATAGTTACAGCAGCTTGACCACCATTAAAGAGAAGATCGGGCAGGTTGCAATTGTATTGAGGATTTCATTATGTATTATCGGCCAATTATGTTAGGCCTTCTTATTTATAAGCTTTATTTAATTTATTATGGCATGTAATTATGGCCTGTATTGTTGATCATTATTATTCCTGCCTGACCTTTGCTAGGTTTATGGTGATGATTGATGGTTATCCAGGGTAAGTGGATTAGGGTGTTGCAATTTCTCTTCATTTTTTTCTATTTTTCTCTTAAGTCAGAACATAGTTTATGCTAGAAAACTTTAGTTTTAGGCATGATGGATGCGAGCACTTACTATTTTATCTATATTTGTTATTTTTATTATTCTAGTTTAAAAATAAGTAATACCTTGTAGTCTAAGTAATATAGTGTAATTGCAAAACTTTCTTTGAATAACACTATAGATAATAAAATGCCAATGTATGAGCATGTAAATTAGTAGTATTCTTTCTTTAGGTAATAATGCATAGGGCTTTTTAATTTTTAGAGGCATTTTTAACATGTTGACAATTAAACCGAGTGTAAATAGCTTGGGGATTTATGTTGTTTGGTGGCCATTATGGAATGTGGCTTGTTGTTTGCTTTAAATGTGTATTTTTTTTACAGGGACAGTCTCATTCCTAACCAGAATGTTGCTGAAATTTTGTCAAATTTTCTTTAAAAAGCATAAAATGTAATTTAGATCGATACTATGATTGTGTTTGAGGCTATGACAGCCTGTGTGTTATTTAAATGTATTTTTTTATACTAGAGGCAGTCCCATTCCTAGCCATAATGCTGCCAAAATTTTAATTCCTCGTGAAATTGAAATGTTAGTAATGATATTGTTTAATGACCTAGATTGCATATGTGTTATTCAAATGTGTTTCTTGTACAGGGGACAATCACATTCCCAGCTGGAATGCTATCAAAACTTAACTTATTGTAAAGCATGTAATATGTTTTTGCTTCATTTTTTGTGCATGATTGTTAGAATTATGTATGTAGCTCTCCTTGTCTAGATTAGCTCTAAATATTTAATTCCATATGATATCAGGATCCTTATAAATTTTGACATTTCAATTTGCTTGCGATTTAAGTTAACCACAAACCGACATGTAATATTTTTCGTAGGATACCTTGTAGAACAATACATTCCTAGCCAATATCAGATTACATGAGGCCCATGTAGGCTAGGAGATACTGAACTCTAGGCTAGGTTTAGTACATATAGAGCCAAGTCATATCCAGACAATTCCTCTAGGACTTCAGACTGCTATAGGAGGCTAACAGACTACTAACCAAGGCAGGTTGGATAGATTTCTTTACTCCAACATTCAAAACTTATCCAAATGTGACCAGAGAGGTCCTTACCACTCTATAGTAGGGTGGCTACTCCAGATCAGATATAGAGGAGCAAGTTGTATAGTTTTGACCTTAGGGATACACCATAGCATCTAGAGGCATAGATTTGCAGAGGCTATCGGGCTTCCGAGAGGGGTAAGCATACACTACCTCGATTGATAGATGGGGATAAATGGAAGGTTGTGACACTACCAAGGGCTATCTATAACCAGACAAGGCAAAGAGTACCATAGTATATCTTCAAATATACATATAGCTCCAGAAAGTTTTATCTACCTCAGACTTGGGATGCACGGGGAGTCCAAGTAATGTTACTTCAGTGGATGATGCTAGCTTATGAGGCATGCAGGAGGATTACCGCATAGACATCATGCATGAGATTATCATGACCTTGACTTGGGTAGGCACCATGCTAGGGACCTAAGTATGTGTATAAGAGTCATCATGAGGTTATTGCTTTTTCTTGGGGCACGAGAGGAGGAGTTTGGCCATCCCATCCTAGAGAGTATTCATATAGACTTACAAACAGTGATCACGATGAGCATGATGGAGCTTATAGATGAGCATGAGGGTTAGTACAAACTGCTTACAGTGCTAGAGACCCAAGAGAGGTGTGGCCTTGACCCTATAGTTTCTGATGCAGTGGCTGAGGGGCATTGATAGGATCAGGCAATAGAGGAGGCATCAGCAGAGCCTTAGGCACCTCCATAGTAGTTGCCTTAGGTAGAGGATCAAACAGATGACCTCATGAGGCACAAGAGCCCTAGGAGGTAGGAAAGGACTTTAATTATGCACTTGACATGCAAATTAACTTGCATGGCCTCTTAGGTGGCTTACCTGTAACAGCCTTATAACACTGTACTATACGTATGAAGATTGACTAACTCAGACATCACATCAGAGTTAAAGTCACTCGATTGCACTATACTAGATAGTTCGATAAATTTTTTTTCTTTTATCAAACATCACTGACATTCAAACACTATAATAACAGAATAATTCATACGTAATTCTAATACAGCTTATACTTAGACATATACATATCAATAATTTTAACATTTACATTCTTATTCCTTATGATAATATACATGCCATATCGAGCCTTTTCTTTACCTTCCTTCAATATACATGTCAGTCCATAAAATTCCCTAAATCTTTTTATCTTCAAAACTTGCATGCAGTCAGAATACTATGCATAGAGCATTAAAAATGCCTAGTGGTAGAATACATATTCCAAACTTCCCAATCTTAAATACATGTATGCATACACAAGTTCACTTGTTTCTCATATTATACCACTATTAATCCTTTTAATATCACTACCTCAATTATCTATCAATTTACTAGAATCGGCTATTACTATGCTTACACTTTTATTCGTTAATATTTTCTTTTTTATTTAAGTGCTAAGGTCTTATTTAGCAATACTATTACATTACTTTTCTGACCAACCTTTTGTTATTTCTTTTCATTATTACTATGATCTATCTATACTTTGTCAATCTCTTTGAATAATTTTTTAACATTATAGTAGCATTACTAATTAACTTACTACTATTATTCTTATAATTAATGCTAACATCATTAACCTATTCATTAACACTATCTATAACATTTTCATCTTTAATGGCCCTAACATTTTTAGAATTATTTCACTTACTGATCACATTCTAATTCAGCTTGTAAGCTAATCTTCCTTTACCCTTATCATGATTAATTCCCAATTAAGTCCCTTTTTAAATTCCATTAATTTACAATTGACCTTTCATTTACCAAACTTTACTATTTTTTTCCATTTCTTAAATAATATTCATTATACTTTTACTTACACTTATAGGCTATACTATTTCTGAATTTTCATTTTAATCCTCTCCTTACTGTTATTAATGGCAATTTACAATGTGATCCCAAAAGTTGTACATTTGCCAATTTACCTTATATTTTTCACTATTTACCCTTATAAATCATTTTTCCTATCTTTTACTATTAATATAAGCTATGACATGTAAAATTATGATTTAGTCCTTACTTTTTACTTAAGTGTAAGAATTAGACTTTTGGTCCCTATTGAACTATTAACTTACATATTAAACATTTTATTTTCCTATTTTATCATTTTTATCCTTTAAATACATCATTTACTGTAGTTGCCATTTTTATACTTAACTTTTATTGAATTACAATATTGCCCTTCAATTATAATTAATTACATTAATATCACTAGTTGATCTCATCTATGCACTTTATTTACTATTCATTATACAAATTGCAATTTGATCCTTAACATATTATTTTCTTGCCACTTTACACTTTAATACCAATTCTTTTCATTTTTTACAAATAAGTTCACTTACATTTCGTTTACACTTAGGAACTAACCTTCATACTTTTATTCATTACACAATCATTTAGTCATTCCAACATGCATTCATTCATTCGATCATTTAGACATTTAATCAGGAATTCTTATTCATACATTTTGTCATTACTTAAATTATTCATTATTTTAATCATTCATTACTTTAACTCATTCATGCATGCATTTCATTTAATCAATCACTCAGTCATTCATTTCAAGTCAATTTCTTTATTTTTTCCCGAGTATAAATCCAGCTGAAACCTTTAAATCAAATATACGAGATGTGGACCCCATAGGTCCATAGCACTGCACTAAGGAATGATCCTGAAGGACCACTCCATCACTTTCACTGAACACTTAAAACTAAACTATGGAAGATCATTACGAACCTACCATAGTAAAGCAAGTTTCCATGACTTGCACCACGGTATGGGTATCTTTATAGCTAGCCAACTATATCCTGAGCTAGATTAACTACTAGACTAATATTAAGGGCAATTAGTATCCATTATTTCATTGATTTTTTTAATATATAATCAATAGTAATGTACAATTATCATTCCATAACCATACATTAACATTTTAGGATTCTTCATGATTCATATTCACTTGGATATCAATCATAACACAAGATATCCTCAAATCTATGCACATACACTTTGGTTTACATAATCACTTGCTATTTCATATCATATTCACAAACATTTCATTTACATTTATACATATCATTATATAACATTTCTTATCACATTTTCATATCAATAATCATTAACTACATTTAGGTTGATGAATTACACAACCATCATTACAATTTCATTTTTGACATTAGGAAATTACTTAACACTAATTAGTTAATATTCATTAATAGAATTACTATTTAGTCGTTTAATTATTCATTTCACACTAATTTACATTTTGTTCACTATTATTTCACTAATTTACATATTTTAACATGTAATCATTTATTTTCCTATTTTTGTCACTTAAATCCATTGCTTGGTAAAAATTATCAATTTTCTCCTAAACTTTTATTTTCTTTCAATTAGGTCCTTTTTCATCCATTCTTGCCATTTTTCATTCCTTTTATAACATTTCAATTTTTATCATTATTTCTCTTTAATTGGTAATCGGTCATAACATAAATTTCACATTTAAATTTATTCTTTTCTTTCATTTTATCAATACACCTTCCCACCATATCAATTAACATTAATATATACTTATTATGTCATAGTTTTCAAAATACGCCTTAAGCCCCCATATACTTGCATTCGGCTATGACATTTATTTTTCATTCCTACATTATTTTATTTCATTAATCACTCGTTTCACTTCATTTCGCACCTAATATATTAGGATCATACACAAATAACATAAAATATATAAAAATGTTAAGAAAAACCTAAGTAACCCATTCGGTCTACACTAGTTCATTATATAAGATTTATTTTCTTTCACTTTTAATCAGTCAAAACATCTTATTAAGCCTTTAATTACATACTTATAACCCTAGTGTTAATTAAACATACATTAATCAGGTGCATCTATGTCATACATAATCCTAAATCCAACTAAATTAAATGAAAAATAAGGGATTGTGTATCCACATACCTTATATCTTATTGTCCTCACTTAGATCTCTATTTCCATCACCTTAAATCTATGAAATTCCACCATTTTCATTCTTTTTCAAAGGTGGCCGAATATACCCATACGATTTTTAGAAAAATCATGCTTCAATAATTGATTCTATCATCATAACTAAACTCTACACACCTAAATCAATCAATATATGCCTTTAATTTGAATTAAAAACCTTATTTTATTTACCTTCAATTTTGACACATAAACTTCAATCTTTGATTTCTAGAAATCAAAGGTGGCCGAATATACCCATACGATTTTTAGAAAAATCATGCTTCAATAATTGATTCTATCATCATAACTAAACTCTACACACCTAAATCAATCAATATATGCCTTTAATTTGAATTAAAAACCTTATTTTATTTACCTTCAATTTTGACACATAAACTTCAATCTTTGATTTCTATCACTTTTTTCACCATAAATACAAGTTAAAGGATGAGACCAACTAATAAAAGAGCTTAAATTTATTTAAGAGGCTTGAGTTTAGGGAGAAAATTGAGTAAAAGATAAAGAAACAAAAACAGAGGAAACAAAAGAAATTCGGCTAAGAGGAAGAAACGAGAAAGAAGAAGAAGGTTGGGGTGAATTTTGGAAAAATCAATATTTTTTCAGTCTTTTATAAGCCTCTTAATGGGTTGGGCATGGTCCAACCAAGTTGGCCCAACCTAATTTAAGCCCAATTATCCTCTTAAGCCTATTATATTTTCCCAAAATTATTTCTCTCACCTTCCAAGCTCAATTTCTCCCAAAAGTGATTCCATAATTCATAAAATATATATCGTAGCCTACATATAAATTTTTAACCTAATCAAAGTCCATTTTTTATTCGGTTTACTTAAACTGATCCGATTAGCAAATTTTCGATGTTACCTTAAAATCACTTTTTTGCTATCAAATAATTATAAATGCTAATTAGAGCTCATCTAAAACTTTCTACAATTTTTGAAAATTATTTACTATTTTTAAAGTCTTAATCAAATCCACGATTAATCGGTTACTATTTAAATTGAAATCATAATTTTTCTCTTACTTCTTAAATTCAATCCTTCCTAAAAGTACTTTTATAATTCCCAAAATATATTCATTAGGCTCCATTAATATTTTTAGGTCAATCAGAGATTGTTTCCTAATCTGGTTCACTTTTACTAGTCCAATAGCCCGATTTTTAAAGTTACTGAAAAATTAATTTTTCATTACCATATAATTCTACTCATTAATACGAGCACGTATATATTTTTGAATTATTTTTCTAAGATCCATAACATATTTTATGATCCGGCCAAACTGGGTAAAACTAGTTATATTCAAAATTTATGAGTGACTTAACTTCCTAACGACTTTTCAAGGCCCAAACGATCTCCATTTGACACCAAATTTGAATCACGGACTTTTGTTGACATGCTCTTTCCAATGATCAAATAAAATATTTTTTAACTCCGAGAGGTACTATTCACCCCGATGTCATTATTCATTATCGAAAAATACTATTCCTGATTAACCTGGTATTTGGGCCACTACATTACCACAAACTCTAATACATCTCAGATCTCCTGTCAGGCATCAAAGATCATCGACTATGAGGAGATTTTTCCCATATGAATATCCAAAAGCATAATCTTCTTTAGCTCCTTCATTTTATGAGGCTAGTAGATTTATAGGACACATAGATGACCATCTTATAGCAATGCATTCCTTGCAGACATTACCAATAGTTATTCAGACTTTATAGATAAAAGTACAGGGTAGACATATAGGCTGTGGGTCACAGGTTTGATGAGTCCCTATAGGTAGTGGATGAGTCCCTAACACAGCTCAAGGACTATAACACCCATATTGAGATAGAGGTTCCCACAGCTAAAGAGACAGTGACAAAGATTGACGAGCAGTTGAGGAGAAATATCGGGTACCTGAGTGGTGATTTGATGAGATACCTCGAGTGACATTCCCTAGCAATTCTTGAGGTTGGATAGGGGTTAAAGTGGCTCACAGAGGTGATAACATAGATACTATAGCTTTTGACAAGAACAATGCCTAGAGATTCAAGTTTAAGTTTGGACCAGAGGATGATCAGCTCCCTCTAGCTCCTCAGACTATGGCACCAGCTAGACCACTAATTCCTATACCACCATTAGGGCCAACCTATCATAGAGCACCGAGGACATCTGGTCCAGGAACCTTATAGTCTTATATTTATTTTGTATTTAGGGAGTTTCTTTGTTGAAATTTTGATGTATATATAAAGTTGTATATAATTTATTATGTTATTTTTATGTATTAATTTACTTATGCTTTTTATGCTTGAAAATGAATGAATAATGATAAATGGCATGAAATTAATAAGAAAATATGTAAATGACCATACCATGGCAACACAAAGCAAAAGAAAAGACAATAATGATAACAAAGAACAATAATAAAAAAGGCCTAAAAGGGCCAGATCCAACAAACAAGGCATTAGTACTTAATACTTTTCACAGTAGGTAAAAAAAACTCCCACCAGGAGGCATATGGCCATTCTTCCTAGGAGAATACATGTATTGTTCTTCATCATAAAAAGTTACCTGAACAGGTTGAAATAAAGAGACACAAAACAAAAAGAAATGTGAATATCTTTGGATCTTGAGAGAATTTTCTTTTTATTTTAAGGTAGTCCACTCACCATAGTTTGGGCCCACCTTCACCATTCATTAGAACATGAGATGTTACAATCTAAACACATGAAGAGTTACAAGGTTGATTTTGACAATAAAGAACTATTAGACAAGAGGCAAATGTCTAATAATAATGTAAATTTTGGAAAGATGCAGAAGAGGGTCATCCACCTTGATGATGATGGGTTTCCCTATATTTGTACCAATCTATAGAGTGGTGACATAGTTATTGGGAAGTTTGCTAGAATGATTTCAAGCATCTCACTGACTCCTTACAAATGCATAATTTCTAGAGAAGGGCTTCCAGCATCTCAGTGACTCCTCATAGATGCATATTTCCTAAAAATCTCCCCATTCGATATATGTATATTTTTTAGAAATCTCCCAGTGGATAGATACATATTTGCCAAAAATATACCTAGCAGAGTATTGCTTTGGAAGGAAATAACTAAATCTTTTAGAAAGAATAACTGAAAGACATTTTTTAGCAATTAAATTTTGTATGACCTAGGTATTGATCAAATGAAATCAAGTCAACCTGATTCTACATGCCCCAAGCACTAATCAAGGAAGAACTTTTTTGTCCCAATTTTGTATGCCCTAGGTGCTAATAGACAAATGGAGACTCACTACCTTCAATAGAGATGGGCTTAAGCAGTTTCGATTCTACATGCCCTAGGTGCCAATCAAACACATTCAAATAATGTAATTTTGCATGCCCAAGTGTTAATCAGAGTTAATCAATTTTTCCCAATTCTGTTTGCTTTAGCCGCTAATTGGACAAATGGAATCTTTCCACCTTCAATGGAATTAGTGTCAAGCCATCTCTATTTTGTATGCCCCAGGAGTTAATCAGATGCATTTAAATAACCTAATTTTGTATACCCTAAGCACTAAATAGACTTAATCAATTTGTCTCAATTATGCATGCCATATGTGTTAATTAGACAGTTAAATTAAGATTAACACATCAACAAATGGATGTTAACTACCCAAATCACGGTTAATATATTGACAAGCTGATGGTAACTACCTGACCAAGAGACTCATTACCTCAAAAGGTACGTATTTTAATCAACCAAAAGATTTGCTGCCTCAGGTACGTATCTTTTTCCTTTTACTTTGAATTTTGGCTAAATTTGGCACCAGTGCACCAACTCCCCAAAATTGGAGGCAACTGTAGACACTATGACCAGAGGTAGCCTAGATTAAGCTTACTTGATGATAAGAAAATAACATATTGCGGACAACAAGGTTCAGATCTTGAAGCTTTTATCATGAATTTTTCACTTTCTCTTAAAGATTTTCATGATTTTTCTAAGTATTTTTAAATATTTCCAAGCATTTTAAAAAAATGCAAATAAAAACTTTATTTTGGACCTTCAGTAATGATAGATAGCCATCTATCACTTAAGTGGTGCATGTCTGTGGGTCCTTCTATCCTGTGCAGGTCGAACCAGGTTTTTTTAGGAAATTTAGAGTTTAGTGATAAAGGATAACCTCCCCTCATTGAGTGACAGGGGTTTTATCTCCAAATTTAAGGAGATTTAAGTTAGATTTTAACTCAAATTCCTCCTTAGGGATAAAAGTTCAAATCTAGGGTTTTTTAAGAAGGGGGAATAATTCTTTTGGAAAGCACCTATTATAGAAGAAGAATTAGTTTTTTCTCTCTCTAAACTTTATGCTCTAGTAATTATTTTTGAAACACACACATACACAAACAAATTTTAGATTTTATTTTTAGAATAACAATGATGAATCGGCATAGAGATCTAAACTATAATAATCACAGAGTTAAAATATCTCATGAGGATAATATTCTAGGCTTTTCCCTACTTTCTCTCTTTATAATTCATTCACATCATCATATGATAATTTAACATTGGTTTAATATGTTTTAATTGTTATATTTAACCGATATACATGCTTATTAATATGTGATGTGTTGCTGGACTATAAAATGTGTTAAACGTATGATAAAGGTATGTTTTAAATCTTAGACTCCTCTATTATTGTTCATGTAGAGCTTCTATTTTGACCATTTAATTCTGTAAATATGTGCATTTTATGTATTTTATGCATGATTCATTGTTATAAAATGTTCTTAGCATGATATAGGGTTTATAAATACATATTTGAGGCTATGAATTTATGTTGTGTGATAGAAGACTAGATAACTCTTTGGGAAATACATAGGGAAATTCATTAACTACTGGAATATATTTGAGATATACTGTTTCTCTTTTAGAATCAAGTACTAAAGCCATGAATTCCTTAAATCCTTTTCTAAGGAACTGCCTTGCTTTCTTAAAGGTTGACCAAGAATTCCACCTGTGGGATCATCATCTTCATCCAAAGAATCTTGGAATTTGGCTTCAAAGGAACACTTCTTCTTGGCTTTCCAACGTTGACATCGACATTCTTCATCATCAAAGTAATATGAATCATAAGAAGCATCCAAACAATCATCACAATTATAATCACCCTAAAAGCAGTTGACCAATGTCTAGCAAGTGTACTAGATCGGCTAGTAATATAGGAAAATATAATTATGATCCTCTAATATCAAACCCAAGGGAAACCTGTGTTTGTGTGAATGATTTTAATTTTAAAACAGAATTTGTGTGAAGAAGAAAGAAGAGAAATCCCAAAGTTGTGATGGTTGAAGGTTAAAAACTAAAAATGAAGCTTTAATACTAAAAATAAAGTAAACCAGTTGAAAGAGCTGAAATTATTGAATGTAAAATAAAAGCAAGCAATTAATTTGAGGTAAAAATCAATATTAAAAAAATAACTTTCAATAAAGGACTATCGACCTTAACCAATATTATTATGACTTAACCAAAAAAGAAACACAAGTGATTATGGAGAATTCAGATAAATAAAGCCAGATAACTTATCTCAAGATTATCATTCCAAGCATTAAAATTCTCTTATTCAGAACAATCCAACACTTTGTATACAAATATGAATTAATCCTCCTAGATGTCTATTAAATTCTTTCTCAAGTAATTTAATTTTCACCTATTCTTAATTACACCCTTCTTAATCTTAACTTACTTCAATTAACACAAAACTATATCTTATTAAGATTATAATCATGCATTAACCTAAATAATTTAACCTAAGAACATTCATATTAATGATCAAACCAAAAACCAATTGTTAACCAATATTTAATCAATTTAACAACCAATCTTTAGTTAAATAATGATAAGACTGTGTTTAAGAACTAAGAAATAATCAAACTTTCATTAAATTGAAGCATAAGCTTAAGTCATAACAATAAAAAGTTAAGGATTCAAGTATCTTTTAGCAAAAGTTAAAGAAAACTACTCACTAGACATATTTGAAATTAAAACAACGCTTTTAAGAAAATAGTAAAAACAACAAAGACAGAAAACTACGTAAAACTAAAAACTAATTAACTCTTGAGAATTGACGATTGATTAATGGTTGATGATCTTCTTTGGTGCTTCAGATTTCTTTTTATAAGAAAAACTAGTGGTAGAATCCTTTTAAACTTCCAGAATTAAAGTAGGAAGTAAATTCTTCTTAATCGGGAAATCTAGAAATCCTTCGCAGTATGGAATGAATTATGCATGGCCAATTAAACTTCCTCTTTACTGGATGCACTGCCGTGTATCTTCTCTTAGTGAAGTACACGGCCAATTAATCTCCTTTTCATTTCTATACACGGCCAAGTAGTGAGTTTTTCCAGCAACAAGTGGTGCACGACCAATTAGCTCCCTTTGAATTGATTCACATGGCCAATCAGCTTCCTTCCAACAAAAAATAATAAACGGCCAATTATTCTTCCATCCCTTCAGAAACACGGCTAAGCAAAGAAGAAAACCAAAGATGCATGGCCAAGCAATTTCCAAAGGCTAAGGACACACGGCCAAGCATGAGTCTACTGGACTCCACGAATATTTTCTTACAAGAATTCCCTCTTTTCTCAGTTTTGGCCCATAATTACTTGTCTTTTTACAATTAAGCCATTTTTCTAGCAAAATATATCTGAAAAGTACCAAAACTTTTAATTAGCTTCTAAAACACACAAATCAACACTTTAACTAAAAATTAACCAAAATTACACCAAATTAACTAAATAAAAACACTTTAAACATACTAAAAATTATATATAATTTACACTTACCAATAGTGACCATTATGCTTAAAAGCATATATAGGATGGCCAACTTTGTCAAAAGCTTCAATGGAAATTGGTTCCAATTGGAAAGAGGAAGAGGGTTGCAATATGAACTACGTAGAAAAATCAGAGCAGTAGAGGATTCAACACAATCCTCAAAATGATCTTGAAACTTAATCTCAATCAAACCATCCTTTTTCTTTATAAAGATTGGTTTCGTTGACTGAATTGGTTTTTTTTTTGCTAGTGGAGTTTCTCATAGCTAGTTAGCCATGATTGAGGGAAATACTCCAATAATTGTTCTTTGGAAAGCTGCTTAGGGATTTGGACACAAGTGGTAACTTGAGTCGAATCAGCAATTATCATTAGGGCATCCGAAGAGCATGAAAGAGACATATCCATTACATGGTTCTAGACACAATAGATCATCTAATAGTAGAGAGTGGCAAAATCAGAGGTTTATACTTATTCAGCACTAGTGATCTAAATCTAAACTTGCAAGGCATTTAGAAGATGAAGACCTTCAAGTCTCATATTGAAGTTGGGATAAAAGGTGATCATCACAGTACCAGCGTTAAGGGAGGTCTGAACAGTGCCGATGATCGATTGTTGGAATTCCAAATATCTAGAATCCAACAGGGCAATATTTATTATATTTTTAGATGTGTGTGTGTGTATATATATGTGTGTGTGTGTGTGTGTTATATATTGGTAATATATTCAAATAAAATTATTCCTATTGACCAATGAAATGGATTCCTAATAATATTTTAATTACTTTTAAAATTTAATATTAGTGATAGAAAATCCCTTTCTTGAAAGTGAATACATTTAATGAAGAGAAAATTCGATTGCTAAAGGAAATTTTTAATGATTGAAATTTTTCTCATTGAAAATGAACACAATCAGTGAACGAAAAATTTGATCACTAAAAGGACTCTTTAAAGATCAAAATTCTCCTCATTAAAAGTGAATACAATTAGCGAAGGGAAAATCTGGTTGCTAAAAATCATCATTTAACTATGGAAATATATTTGATTGTTAAAGGCATTAACGAATGGATTCAAAATTTGATCGTCTATACTTTTACTAACAAGGCTTTTACTGACTGATTAATGATCAGATTTTTTGATCATTATAGGCATTTAACAATCGGATTTTGACTTTTAAGAGCCGAATTTTCCTTTATTAAAGGGTATTTTTCTTGTAGTGGATGGTATGAAAATTTTTTTCCTTCTTTTGACCCAAAATCACTCCCATTGCTTAACCATTAGCATTGTACATTATTTTGAATTGTAAACTCCAGTTTGGTGATGCAATTACTAGTGTAAAAATTAACTTTTGCTTTAATACATTGAAAGCTTGCAAACACTCATCATCAAAATTAAAGTCATCATCTTTAATTAATAAATTGGAAAGCGATTTTGCAATCTTAGAAAAATCCTTAATAAACCAGTTATAAAATTTGGCATGATCAAGAAAACTCCTAATTCCTTTAACACTAGTATGGGGTGGAAGTTTATCAATGACATCAACTTTGGCTTTATCAACCTCAATCCCTTTTTCAAAAATTTTATGCCCTAAAACTATACCTTCTCTCACCATAAAATGATACTTTTCCCAATTGAGAACAAGGTTAGTCTCTCTACATCTCTCTAGCACTAGAGCAAGATTGGCTTGACAATTCTCAAAATCATGCCTATGTAATGTAAAATAATCCATGAAAACTTCCATGAATTTTTCAATAAAATCATGAAAAAATGACCATCATACACCTTTGAAATGCAGCCAGTGCATTACAAAGACCAAAAGGTATTCGCCTATAAGTGAAGGTACCATAAGGATATGTAAAAGTGATATTTTCTTGGTCTTTAGGGGCTATGGTTTTTTGCATGTAATTCGAATAACCAACCAAAAAATAATAAAATCTATTTCCTGCCAATCTTTCTAGCATTTGGTTAATAAAAAAGTAGAGGGAAATGGTCCTTCCTAGTAGCATTATTTAATCTCCTATAGTCAATACACTCTCAAACCCATAACTGTAGGTGTAGGAATAAGTTTATTATTTTCATTAATCACTAAAGTCATTTCTCCCTTGTTAGGCACACATTGAACTAAACTAATCTAACTACTATTAGAAATATGATAGATAATACCTGTATCAAGCAATTTGAGTACCTCCTTTTTCACGACCTATTGTATGGCTGGTTTAGTCGACATTGAGGCTACACCACTAGCTTAAAATTGCTCTCCATATGTATCTAATGTGTACAAAAATTTGGACTGATTCCTTTAAGGTCTGAAGTTTTCTATCCAATGGCTCCTTTATGCTTCTTTTACACTTCAATAAGCATATCTTCCTCCAAATCTGTCAAATGAAAAGAAATAATTAAAGGTTTACATTATCCTCTAAAAATACATATTTCAAATGAGATGGTAAAGTTTTAAGTTCAAAATTGTTTTATTCCTTAGGAAGGGAAGAATCACTCCTTTGTTCCCCTATTTTCATGCTCATTGTTTAACTCCTTCAATAGATCTTCCTCCTTCTTACTTACATTTTCCTTGTCCTTAGAATGCATTAAACTACCTTGAAATGCATCTTCCAAAATGATATCCTTTTTAGTTTCTTCCTCACATTCTTGAATGCTGTTAATGAAGCATACGAACTCTTTAAAATCATACGAGGGATGTTGCATCACCTTATTGACATTGAATATCATCTCCTTATCATTGAACCTTAATGTCACCATTTTTCCATGATCATCTATTAATGCCTTTACGGTGTTCAACAACGGTCATCCAACAATCAATGGCACTTTTATATCTTTCTTTATATCCATCATAATAAAATCCACAGAAAATATGAAATTTCCCACCTTAACAAAAGAAATCCTCAATTATGCCCTTATATCTCTTCATAGACCTACATGCCATTTGTAGTTTCATTTGCATCTCTTTAATATCTCCTAAATTACAATTTTTGCAAATTGAATAAGGTATTAAATTTATGCTAGCACCCAAATCAAACAAAGCATGACCAACAAAATTCACACCTTACTCACATGGGAAAGTGAAACTCATTAGATCCTCTGGTTTTTTAGGAATTTTATTCATCAAGATTGCATTACAATTCTCAGATATTGCATCGTACCCATACCCTCTGAATTTTTCTTATTAGAATAAAGCTTTTTCATAAATTTAGCATATTTTGGCATGTGTAGTAAAGCTTAAGCAAAAAGTAAATTTAATGCATATTTTTAAATATGTCAAAAAATCTAGCTAATTCTTCCTAGCTAAAGAAGGGTAAGGCAACTTAGACTCATCAATACTAGTCATACCAGATTTTTCCATACTTACCCCCACCATTGGTTCCACCACTTTTGAAGAAAGTTTGCCTTTTTTAGCTTATTTTACCCCCTTTCCACTCTTCAAAGTCATAACTTTTGCCTCCTCATTTGGATTGCCGTCCACATTGGATGGAAATATACTATGAGTTATATTTGAGAGTAAATTAGCAAGTCATCCCACTTGAGTTTCCAAATTTCTAATTGAGGTATCTTAATTTCTCATCCACACATCTTAAGATTTTCATCTAACATCTTAACTTACCATAAAAGTTGACTGGGTGGTGATGAAGTTGCCAAATGTATCCTCTAAACTAGGTTTTTTATCTTGTGAAAGTTAAGTTTTTGGTTGAAATCCAGGTGGTTAGTAAAGTGGAGGTTGATTTTGGTGTGGAGCTTGGTAGGTAGATGGAAAGTGTGTTGGAGCTGGTGCTTGATAGATTTGGTGGTTATTAGTATAGTAGGCTATGTTTTGGTTGAAGGGAGCTCTAGGTGACATGTTAAAAATAGATGCATGATTCACCTCTCTCCAAGAAAAGTTGGGATAATTCCTCCAACAAGGATTGTAGCTGTTACTGTAGGGGTTTACAGCATTAACATCCTCAACTACTGAACTTTCAACATCCCCAACCTTACTTTCCTTTATAACATATCAACCTCCATAAGTATCACATTCTTGAGATAGGGCTGAAACATTCGGAACCCTTTAGTACACTCAATTCCTTCTTCAACAACTCCATTTGAGCCCTCAACATTGCCATCTCATCTACATTGTACACTCCTTACTTTTTTATGTAGTTTTTGTATTAGCCCATTGAGCTTCATTTATGGCCATCTCATCTAGCAGAAGGAAGGCTTCTTCCAGTATTTTATTCATGAAACTTCCACTTAAGGTTACATCTAAGAGAGATCATGTTGATTGATTAACACCAAATAGACGTCAGTTGATGCATAGCAATCTCATAATGAAGGCAACTCTTTAAGAGTCTCCTAAACCTCTCCCAAGCCTTATGAAATGGTTTCTTATAAAGCTACTAGAAATTATAAATGTTATTCCTAATGGTAGTCATCTTGGTTGGTTTGGAAAAATCTCACTAAGAACTTCTCTTGCATCTGCTCTCAAGACCTTATAGACTAGCTTGGCAACATTTGTAACCAATCATGTGCCATACCAATAAGTGTGAATAGAAATAAATTTAGTTGGATAGCATCCATAGACACATTTGGAATTTGAACTATATCATTTATCTCCAAGAAAATGTTTAAATACTGAGCCATATCTTTAATTTTTGATCCCGAGAACTGATTTTTTTGTACCATTGTGATGGTGGCAAGTTTCCGCTTAAAGTGATTATTTTCAGGTAGTATGATAGTCTTGTGCTCCTTATTCCACCTAGGAGTAGTATAGTCCCTAATAGTCCTTGGTCTCATCCCATTCCCTTGGACTTGATTTGGGTTATGTTGTATCTAATTATGATTTATTTGCCCTCCTAGTAGTGGTAGTTGCTCATTGAGATGTGGGTCATCTCATGGAATATCCTGTAGGTTCATATTTTCTCTCTATTATCACCCCTTTTTATGCAATGTCCTCTCAATCTTAAGGTCAATAGGTAATATCAGGTCATCTCTTACCATGCACTATTTAGACCTAAAAAAATTAAAAGAATAAATAAATAAAATAATAAAGAATAAGAAAAAAGAAGAAGAGTAGCATGCAAAATCACTGTAAAATCTAAAATAAATGTCAATCTTTGGCAAAGGCGCCAAAAACTTGATCGATGTTTAGCAAATGTACTAGATCGTCTAGTAATATAGAAAAATAAAATTAAAACTCTTTAATATCATACCCAAGAGTTATGTATTTCAGAATTTAGAATGAATGATGTGTGAAAAATTTTCCGAAGTTTTATAAAGTGATTATAGATTGGACTAAACTAAATTAATAACCGAGTAAAGAAAAAACTAAAAATACACCAAAATAAATTAAATGCAGAGTAAAATTTAAATGGCAATAAAAATCAATAACTAAAACACTTCTGCTAAGGGACTATCCACCTCACCTTTTACTGATATTGATTTAATTCTAAGATAATAGAAGTTTTTATGGAAAAATAGTTAAAGACATATATCTTGTTTAAAATATCATTCCAGAATATTAAATTCTCTATTTAAGAACAATCCAATACCTAGCATGCAAATCTGGTTTTTAAACTCCTAAAACTTTGGTTAAATACTCTTTTGAAGCACCTAACCTTAGCTTATTCTTAATTTAAATTCTTAATTCTAATAAACTCAAGAACAAAAAACTCTTGACTCAATTTTCAAAACATAACAATAAATTCGCATGAGTATAATAGATCAATAACATGTATATCATTGATTAAGAACTGAAAATAACATTTAATCATCTATTTGAAACATTGAACATCAATCAAATCTTAATCAAAGATAAAATTTAGCCCAAGAATTAAGAAATAACAAACTTGTATTAAAATTAAGCTGAATTAAGATTCATTATAATAAAAGAATGAGGGTTGAAATTTCTCTAAGCAAAAGTAGAAAATTACTCATTGTTTATGATCAAAATGAATGAAAAAAATATAATTAAACACTATACTTATAAAGCTTGAAACTTGATTTTGGAATCTCCACGAATAGTAGAGAAAAAAACTTAAAAACCCTAAGGGAATAGAGCTCTTGAAATTCAAACGACCAAAACTAGGTCTTATCTAAGATGATAAGTTATCTACTCTCAAATTCTAACTTAAAAATGCTTAAATACCCTAATTTTTAGAAATCCAGTGGCCAGCAACTACTTTAAAGAGTAGAAAAGGTTCCTTTATCGTAACTTCTGCTAAAGAACCCGATGGAGATGGTTATGTGTCTCTACCAGGTTGATTGGACACCATTGGGAGAATGAATGACTTGGTGGGGATGACTGGCTATCCCTTCATAACTCCAATTCAGTGTTTAATTTTTAGTCTTTTTCAATCTAATATCAAGTGTCTTTGCTATGTTTGTTGCTTTGTTTGGGTTTTTTTCAATAAGTTCTATCAATTTCAATAAATTCTACCTTTTATACCTATTGGAGAGCATTTAATGGTGATTTATGCTTAATTTTAGATTTTCAAGTACCTCATGATGACAACCAATTGGTTGTGCCCATGACCTAGTGAAAGTTTTATCAAAAAATAGAGTTTCATGACCTCACACTCAGCAGGAATTAATTGTCACCATGGCTTAGTACACTTCAGTACAGAACCAAGATGAGAAGCACCTCATGATTAGCAAGAATCGATTACCACCATAAGGTATTCATTTTAGAGGTAGAATGCAATTGAGCAAAACCTCATAGTCAGTAAGAATCGATTACCACCATAAGGTATTCATTTTTCAGTACAAAATGGATTTAAGGAGTATCTCAAGGTCAGCAAAAATTGGTAGTGACCGTGATCCATTTCAATCCAAAAGCAGTTTTTCAAGCACCTCACGGTCACTAAGAATTGGTAGTGACCGTGATCCATTTCAATCCAGAAGTAGTTTTTCAAGCACCTCACGGTCACTAAGAATTGGTAGTGACCGTGATCCATTTCAATCCAGAAGTAGTTTTTCAAGCACCTCACGGTCACTAAGAATTGGTAGTGACCGTGACCCCTACGAGATTATAAAAAGGATTTTTTATTGAAAAAACATGAATTTTCAAATCTAATTTTCTTTCTTTTCATTTGTTCTTTGATTCCTTAGTTTTTTATACATATTTTCCAAATCTATACTTGCAAATATAATAGATTTACACTAGTTTATGGATTAGATTTCTTATTTCTTTTATTTGGAGCTCATCTTCCATTGGGGATTTGGAGATGAAGATAGAAGAAGCTTGGATTTAGTTAGGTGTTCATCATCAACAATAAATTTCTAGGTTTACTCTTTCCTTTTCCCTTTCTCTTTAGTAATGGATTATGAGTAGTCACTTAGTTATTTTGGGGATCTTTGAATCCCCAATCCCTAATGTAAATATTGAACGTATTTGATTTTATATATAGATGAATGTTTCATTTTTTTGGTTCTTCATTGATATTTCATAGGTTTGTGGGATTTTGATTAATTTATCTGATTTGGATGGATAATTTATCATATTATTTAGATTGGGTATTTTATTAAATGATTGAGTGCCATGGATGTATCTATACTCTATTTTTCTATTGTGATTGCTGTAACTTGGAGATTGCTCCAAGATGGGACTCGATGAGTTTTAGATTTTATGGTATTAGGACTAGAGTTTGGAGTAAAATGGATGGGACTTTGAGTTGTTTGCCTCTGGGATGGGAAAGCAAATTGAACCTAAGATGTTAGACCCACTCATAGGCTAATTATAAGACTTGCTCCAAAATGGAATGTTTTGTGATTAGAATAGCTTGCTCCGATATAGAACGCTTGGGTGTAGAGGGTTATCCTGATTTAATCTATATGAATTTTGATTAATTAAATTCATATTTGGGTATAGGAAGGATTAGTGAACCTAAGAAATATTTTTTAGTTATTTTATTTTTCATTTTATATCTATCTTAATTGCTTGAGTGATAGTAAATTTCTGCAAGTTTTATTTTAATTTTCCTTTTTCTACATTTTTATTTAATTGATAGCATATCATACAAAAAAATTCAGGAATTCTTTAGCATATAATTAATTTTCAATTGCTTGCATCTAAAATCCCTTGGGTATGATATTCATGAGTCTTAAATTTTAGCACCCTATATTAATTACCAATTCAATATACTTTCTAAGGTTGCATCAAGTTTTTGGCGCCATTGCAAAAGATTGGTGTGTTTGTGAGTCTTGATTGTTATTTGTATGTGTTTTCTTTTTCTTATTTTGTTCTTTTAATTATTTTCAGGTAATTTGTAGTGTATGCATAGATTGAGGCGAGAACAACTACCACCTTGTGACCCAAAAATTAAGAGGACCATTCATCAACAAAAGAGAGTTAATAGAGAGATGAACATAAATCCAGATCCTGCTAATGATGAGATTCCTTTGGAGGATGAACAAGTGTCGAAGGCATAAGATGAAATACTGGGTAGATGAAGAGAAAAGATACATAGGTAGAGAATGATTAGAGATTATGCTATGCCTAGGTGGAATAAAAAATATAGGACAATTTTATTGCCTAGTGTGGTGCAATTTGAGTTTAAACCAGTAACCATTACAATGGTCCAAAGAAATTGGTTCTCTGAGTTAGAGTTAGAAGATCCTGCCTAGCATCTAGATATATTTTTAGAGGTCAGGGACATTGTTCAGATTTTACGCATTACAATGGATCCAATTCAATTAAAATTGTTTCCCTTCACACTAATCAAACAAGCAAGATAATAGCTTTAGATGTTTCCAAGCTAATCAATATGGATATGGGAATAATTATACGAAAATATTTTTATGAGATTCTTCCCTCCAACAAGGACAGCGAGCATTCACAATAATATCATCAGCTTCTATCAAATGAATAAGGAGCCTTTCCATAAAGTATGGGAAAGATTCAGAAGATTATTGAGGAGCTGCCCATATCATGAGATAGCTATTTACCAGGTAATAACCATCTTTTATTTAGGAGTTACACCACCTACAACGTCCCATCTTGATGTTGTATTTGGTGGGTCTTTCATGAATAAGTTGTTGGAAGATGCCTTTCACTTGTTGGATGAGATGGCAACGAATTATTCATAATGGGAAACCCTTAGAGCAATCTTAAAACAATAGCATGTACACAATGTTGATGAAGTTATAATGCTAAAGGCATAGATGGAGCTGATGAGAAAAGAATTGAGTGGGTTAAAAGTATAGACAGTAGCTTTTATCTCTTAAGATTATGGATCATATGAAAGTGGACCCTACAATCAAGATGGTAGTGTTATAGGAAGTTAATGAAGTAGGAGATTATCGAAGAAACAATCCCTATAGGAATACCTATAATTCTAGTTGGAGGAACCAATTGAAATTTTCTTGGAGAGAGGGAAATCAAATGGCTTTATCTTTTCAACCCCAAACAAGAGCTCCCTTTAACTAAAATGTCAACAATAACCATAGCCAATCTTATCACCCACAAGTGACCACTCATTACCAAGCCATATATCCACCATACCAACACCAAAGCCAAAGTTCAAATTAAAATCAATCGCATCATCCATCGAGATTCCAGCCACAACCATTTGTGCAAAAATAAGACAAATTTAGAAGATATGTTCGCTAACTTTATGAATAGCCAACAACAGTTTATGGCTAGTCAAGAAATATGGTGGAAGTCGTAAGAGCAATAGAACCATAATTAAGATGCTTCATGAGTAAGTTAGAGACACATCTAGGCCAACTTGCCAATTCAATTTCCAATTGTCAACTACGCACTTTTACTTCCAATGTGGATAGAAATTCCAAGGAGGAGGTCAAGTTGATCACATAATGAAGTGGCAAGGAGGTAATAAAAGTGGTAGAGCAAAGTAAGTTATCCTCACCATCATCTTCAAATATGGAGGAACCAATGACGAAGGTATGTGACTCTAACTCTAAAAATGTAAAAAAGGTTCCAAAGCCAAAAGACAAGGGTAAGAGCATCATTAATTATAGTTTACCATTTGATGCATCATATTTTCCATACCCTTCGGTAGCTAGAAAAGAGATAAATAATGAGCAATTAGAGAGATTTTTAAATATGTTCAAGAAATTGCATGTTAATTTACCATTTGATAAGGCTTTAATCCACATTCCAAAATTTGCAAAATTCATGAAAGGTCTTTGCTCAAATAAAAAGAAACTAGAAGGGGTAGGGACACTCCAACATTTTAAAAATTGTAGTGTTATTCTCACCAATAGAATTCCAAAAAAAATAGAAGATCCTAGTAGTTTTACATTACCTTATGAGTTGGGAGGGAAATTTATGGAAAATGCACTATGTGATTTGGGAGCTAGTATAAATTTGATGCCATATTCTATATGCAAGAAGTTAAAGCTGGGAAATATCAAAAAGACAAGGATGACACTTCAACCAGTGGATCGTTCAGTCAAGTACCTAAATGGGAATATCAAAGACTTACTAGTTAAAGTGGGAAACTTCATTTTTCTATTAGATGTTATAGTGATGGACATGGGTGAGGATAAGAAGGTCCTGTTAATCATGGAAAGACCATTCCTAAATACAATAAAAGCATTCATAGACGTGCATTGGCAGATAATGGCTCTAAGATTCAACAATGAGGAGATGCTATTTGACGTTAATAAGGTGATGAAGCACCCGTCATGGGAATTTGAGAAGACTTTAAGCTTTATGGATGCAATAGAGAATTATAAGAAAGAAATGCAAGGGAAAATCTTGTTGGATGACCCATTAAGAAATTATTTGGTATATAAGATTAAGGATGAGGACTTGACCAAACTAGAGAAAGAAATTATGAAAAAGCTTGGAAGGAGTGTGAAGAGAAAGAATCAAATGAAGAAGGGTGTGAACTACCAAAGAGATTAAAAAATTGAACTCAAACCCCTTTCCCTCATTTGAAATATGTATTTTTAAATAACAAAACAAAACCAATAATTATGTCTTCTATTTTGATAGGTATTAAGAAAGAGTTGTTGATCGAGGTGTTAAAGAGGCATAAAAAAGCAATAGGATGAGAGAAATTGAATCTTAAAGGGATCATCCTGAGCTCTGCATTCACCTTATTTAGATGGAGGAGGAAAGCAAATCAGTTATACAACCTCAATGGAGATTAAACACGACAATATAAGAGGTAGTTAAAAAAGAGGTTTTGAAATTGCTAGATGTAGGTATAATCTTTCCTATCTCTTATAGCAATTGGGTAAGTATGATTCAGTATATGCCCAAAAAGGGAGGGATGACAATGATTAAGAATTAACATAATCAACTCATTCCAACTCGTACGGTTATAGGTTGGAGAGTATGTATAGATTATAAGAGATTGAATAGTGTATCCAGGAAAGATCACTTCCTCTTTCCATTCATTGATCAAATGCTAGAGAGGCTAGTGGGGAATAGGTTTTATTACTTTTTAGATTGATATTCAGGTTATTTGCAAATCCCCATAACACTTAAGGATCAAGAGAAAAAAACCTTCACCTGTCTTTATGACACCATTGGATTATGCAATATACTAGCTACGTTTCATCAGTGTATGATGGAAATATTCCATGAATTCATAAAGAAATTTATGGAGGTGTTTATGGATGATTTCACCATATATGGGAGAGGTTTTGAGAGCTATTTAAAAAATCTTAATTTAATGCTAGGAAGATGTGAGAAGACTAATCTAGTATTAAATTGGGAGAAATGCCACTTTATGGTGAGGAAAGGCATTGTGTTAGGGCATAAAATTTTAAAAAAAGAGATAGAAGTAGATAAAGCCAAGGTAGAAGTAATTGAGAAACTTCCACCCCTAACTAGTGTCAAGGAAGTTAGGAACTTTTTAAGGCATATAGGTTTTACCATAGATTTATTAAAGACTTCTCTAAAATTGCTAAACCTTTGTCAAATTTGCTAATGAAAGATGATCTATTTGATTTAACTAATAAGTGCTTGTAGGCATTTGACACATTGAAATAGAGGTTTATTTCAGCTCTGGTGATTATCTCTCAAGATTGAAATCTCCCATTTGAACTAATATACAATGCAAATGATTTTGTAGTGGGAATAGTGTTAGGATAGAGAAAAGAGAAAGTCTTCTATGCAATCTACTATGCAAGCCACACCTTGATAGGAGCCTAAGTCAACTACACCACAACCAAAAAGGAGCTTCTATCCATAGTCTTCACATTTGAGAAGCTCAACCCTTATCTCCTTGATGTTAAAATTATTGTGGTTTAATCATGTAGCATTGAGACACCTCTTTGCCAAGAAAGAGTTAAAATTGAGGCTAATTAGATGGGTGCTCCTATTACATTAGTTTGACTTAAAAATCAAGGACAAGAAGGTGGGGAAGAACTTTGTGGTGGATCATTTATCATTGATTGAGCATGAGCATATTAAGAAAGGGGAAGTCCTAGACTTATTTCCTTATGAACACTTATATGTTTTATTTGTTTGTGAGATTACCATTCCTTAGTTTGCTAACTTAGCAAATTATCTTGTAGGTGGTTACATGCCAAGGGACTATACATGGCAACAAATGAAGAATCTAAAGGCCAATATGAAGCACTACGTTTGGGATAACCCTTACCTTTTCAAATTGTTAGTGTAAGTCCTAGCCCCAATACATTGTTTTAAAACATTCAGGTTAATAAATGAGGCATTTGTTTTATCTATTGTATTTCGGTGCATATCAAGTGATAGAACTATCCAAGAATGTTGTTTCAATTTAAGTTATTATGTGTGAGGCACATGGTTGTAAGACCTTGAAACATTTGAGACTTCATTCTAAATATCCCTAGTCAGTCATTGTTATGGGAATAACAAATGAATAAAGACTAGTATGCTCTATCTGATAAGTTAAGTTCTGTTTTACAAATCATAAGGACTAGAGTGTCAATCAAAGATCATAGATACATGTTTAGAACATGGTATCTAGATTCGATCCGCTTATGAGAACACTATATGGTACAATTCATAAGTGTTTCTCAATTGCAAGTTTTGCATTAGAGTTCTTAAACCTAAAACCTTTATGAAACTCTTTATGAATAACTGTGTACTTTGACATACACCTAACATACTCGTAACATAGTGACTAGCATGGGTATGCTTGGCTAATTCATGTTAGAGAGCATGAGAGAAGTAAAGGGATTACCCCTCTCAATAAGAGAGAAAATATCACCGACCACTTGATTAGTGAACTGAGAAGTGTATGGCTATACCGAGATGAAATAATGAGTAATCATTATTTATCTGAGAGTTCAGTGTTGCTGGAATATCAAGAAAGGAATTAGTATATATGAGGATGACTAGTTCCATGCCTTATATTAATTTTGATATTTGTGGGTAAGGGACTATGCAAAATTGCATTAGGTCACTAAATGCCATTTGCATTTTCATTTAATTTGGAATGCTATAATATCTTACTAGAGAATATATATAGCCTTTGGATTATTTATTAATTCATTGCCAATATTAAATGGACATATAGGATCATACACAAAGCATTAGGCCTAAAATATTGTGTAAAGTATTGGGCATTAATTTGGGCTTTTATTTAAAGTGAAATTAATGAAGATAATGGGTATTTAAATTTATAATAGAGCTTAGTCCATGGACGAGAGAAAATTCGGCAATGGTAAGAATAATAACAATTAAATTATTTATCTTTGGATTTTTAAGTTAATTTGAATTTAAATACGAAATGAATTTGAATTAATATAGATCACTTAATTAGGATGAGGATGAGGCTGAAATTCAACCTAGAATCCTAGTTGAATTAGACTTGCAACAAAAACCCTAGATAAGTGATATATATTAATTAATTAAAAAAACAATTGATATGCTTTTGCCGTTTTTTGCTCTCTCTCTCTCTCTCACATTACCAAATTCCACTAGAGAAAATAATTGTTTCTTCTTCTCTTGTGTTTTTGGGGCAGCCTTGCAAACCCTAAGAAGAACAAGATTAAATTTTGTGTCTTTATACTATACCCATTGCCGAACACAAAACCTAGAGCTAGCACTCTTGTTTTAAGCCGACTTTACAAGTGTGTGTGTGAACATAGAGTGGTGTGGCATAAAAGGTAGCACCTTTGGCATTGGTGATTGAGATTAAAGGTATATAAGTTCATCTTATATACTGGTTATTGCAAAAATCAAGTTTTGAAGTGCATTCAAAGAAGTAAGTTCAATCGATACCCTAAAACTGCATGTTTTTTTATTCTATGTTGTTTATTGCATGGCTTGTATGATCAAAATTTTGTTTTTCCACTGCATGATCTTTTTATTAATGCCATGTGATATCCCTTCACAAATTGTATGTCGATCAAGTATTAAGAAGGTGCATTCCTAAATAGCAGCAAGGAGAAATTATCAAGGTGTGTCATAGCGAAGTAATCGGTGGACATCATAAAACCAAACAAAATGGGATCTAAATTTCTTCAATCCAAATTTTATTGGCCTACATTGTTTAATGATGTTAGAATTAATATTCAATCTTGTGATAGATGTCAAAAGGTAGGCAATATATCTGCGAGGGATGAAATGCCATTGACCAATATGCTTGAGGTAGAATTATTTGATTTATGGGGTATAGATTTTATGGGAACTTTTCTAGTGTCTTACAGGTTTGAATATGTCTTAGTGATTGTAGATTACAATAGCAAATAGGTAGAAATTGTAGTGCTAGAATTTTTTAGCAAAAGTATATTCACATGATATGGAGAACCTAAAACCAAAATTAGTGATGGTGGCAAGCACTTTGCCAACCATCGATTTAGAAATTTATTGAAAAAGTTTAGAGTTAGGCACAAGATCACAACCCCATACCATGCCCAAGCCAATGGTCAAGTGGAAGTTTCAAATTAGGAACTCAAGTTTATTTTTGAGAAAACGGTAAATGCATCCTGAAAGGATTGGTACATTAAGCTTGATAAAACATTATAGGCAAATAGGATAGATTTTAAGACATATATAGGGATGTCCCCCTTTAGGTTAGTGTTTGGCAATTCCTGTCAGCTACCGGTCAAATTAGAACACAAAGCTTATTGGTGTTAGGAATTAATCGGTTACATACATTACATGTATAAGAAAAAATTAAAATTTTTAACCAATATATTTGATCTTGCCATGAATATACAATATAGATATTAATGAGAATAAGAAAAATCACCTTTTATTTTTGTTGAACAATTGGTTTCCCTTCTCATCAGGTTGTCATAAACTATAGTGTCTAAAATTAAACACCTCCAATCGTAATCCACACTTGAGAAGGATCAAATGAACCAAAAACTATATGTATAACAAAGTGGCTGAAATTACTTGATGTTAGCAAGGAGAGAGAGTGGCGGCTAGGGTTAAAGAAGAATGGAGAATTTCTTTTCTTATGAAACTCACTTAACCCTAAAACCTTTATCTTGGATTTTTATAGCTAGGTTAAAAAATCCAACTTCATAAAGGGATTAGACTCTTTAAAATTGCTGGATAAATATTAATTGGGATTCTAGAAATATTATTAATTCATTTGGGCTCAATTAAATCCCATTTAAGTCCTTTCATAAAGGACCCTACACATAACCCATAAACTAGGCCCTTTATACATATACTTGGATTTAATCACCAAAATTGATTCTAAATCCATCCAAATTAAATATATAGTCTCTATAATACTTATGAAATATATTTCATTTATTTTATTCCAAAAATTAGGCCTCTAAGACCTTCTATTTGGAATTTGCATGGAACCCATCCTCTGGTGGGTTTCTGCACAAAAACCAAATCTCTAGGCCTCTTATATTTCTCCAATGGATCCATTAGTTATTATATCAGCCCTATAACACTTATAGTCCAATAATAATTTTATCCTTTACTTTGTATGTGTGTGACCTATTGGGTTCCTATCCATATTGGTAGTATAATATTTAATTATGAGTTCTATTTAAAACTCATATAATTTAAACTTTTTTAAATCAGTTTATCAATCCCTTATTGATATTTATGATACACTATTATACAAGTCATGAGCTGCCTCTAGCTAAGTATCATGACTACCCAAGTGTTAGAAAATTCAAGTGGTTTTGACTATACCCTTCTATAGAAATAGTTGCCGTGCAATTACTCCTTTCACAATTCTTATATCAATTAGATTCTAAGTATGGATTTATGTCAACTCATATAAATCTAATTATGTATGTTCTATTAATTTAACCATTGTTCCCAAAATGCCCTTTATGGATTCCTATCCATCTTGACATATTACTTTGGCCAGAGATTCTCTGAACAAGGCAATTATAGAATCATGTGAGATAACTTCCCTTAATAAATCTAGGATGGCGAATCCTTTATCGATTACTAAACTATCTTCGAGTAGGTCATGATATACCTAACCTCCTAACTATGTTCACCCCAAGTTGGAAGTAATCAGTTATGGAGTCAAAGTATATCATTTGCTACTTAAGATAACCTTGGTAATCTCAAATCTAAGGATACTTGCACAATCGCTATGAAGAGATTTCTCACTGACATAGATTTAATATCCATATGAGGATTCTCTTTGCAAGTATCCAATAAACTTGTTCTTCTAACAAGCATCCACATGTTAGCTTTGATCATCTCCCATAGAACCACTACTTGAACTATTCAAGAAGCATAACATGTGCTAGTCTGTCCAGATTAACAATGTCCTATCTTGTTAATTCTATGACTTGGGATATTTAGATATTATCATATTTGCATGCAATAGACATCTCATATCATGAATAGTTTCATGATTGCCTTTGCACTGTGTTTATAATATCTAGGACTTCATTTATTAATTTAAGATATACAAACTCATGTATTTAAATATAGCATCAACAAATGAATGATGCCTTTTATTAACAATATGAATTTATATATATATGAAATTCATCCCTTTTACATGGGCTCTAGGGCATACTCTCTAACAATCTCCTATTTACACTAGAGCCAATCACTCATATGCATTAAACCCATGTTACTTATATGGAGATCATGCTTAATCTAGGAAAGTACTTTAGTAAGGGGATCCGCCACGTTATCATCTATGAGGACCCTTTCTATCTTTACATTATTTCTAGCTACTATTTTCCTTATGAGATAGTAGCATCTGAGAACATGCTTGGATCGCTAATGAGACTGTGATTCCTTTGCTTGTACAATGGCTCCATTATTGTCATAATATAAAGGAATTGGATCAATAATGCTAGGCACCACTCCTAGTTCAGATATGAACTTTTTTTGATCCATACTGCCTCTTTGGTTGCCTCCAAACTAGCAATGTACTTAGCATCTATCGTGGAATCATCAATTGTTTCTTGTTTGGAACTATTCCAACTAACTACTCCTCCGCCCATTATGAATATAAAACCAGACTGTGATTTACAATCATCTTTGTCAGATTGAAAAATTAGTATATCCATTTACTTCCAAACTGCCCTCTCCATATACCAATGATATATCCTTAGTCCTTCTCAAGTACTTAAGGATATTCTTGACAGCTGCCTAGTGTTCCTCTCCAAAATTGGATTGGAATCTGCTTGTGACACTTAAAGCAAATGCTACATCTGGATGTGTACATAACATAGCATACATGATAGAACCAATTGCAAATGTATATGGTGTCTTATTCATGCTTTCTCTATCTTCTAGTGTCTGCGGACATATAAACTTAGAAATGTGTTTCCCATACAGCATGGGTATAAACCCTTTCTTAGAAAGATCCATATTAAACCTCTTCAATAATTTATCTATATATGTACTTTGATAAAGACCTAGCAACCTATTGGATCTATCTCTATAGATCCTTATTCCAAGAATATAGGATGCTTCTCCAAGGTCTTTCATAGAGAATTGCTTGGATAACCATATTTTAACATATTGGAAAAGAGAAATGTTGTTTTCCATGATCAATATGTCATCCACATATAGAACTAGAAAGACAATTGCACTCCCACAAACCCTTTTATACACACAAGGTTCATCTTCATTCTATAAGAAACCAAACTCTTTGATTGTCTCATTGAACCATATGTTCCAGCTCCTAGAAGCTTGCTTTAATCCATAAATGGATCTTTAAAGCTTGTATACCTTTTTGCCATCTCCTGATGTGAACTCTTCTAGTTGTGTCATATACACATCCTCAATTAGATTTTCATTTAGAAAAGCTATCTTCACATCCATTTGCCAAATCTCATAATCATAATGAGCTGCAATCGTTAAAAGTATTCTTATAGACTTAAGCATCGCTACAGGAGAAAAGGTTACATCATAGTCAATTCCTTCTCTTTGATGATAGCCTTTTGCTACTAAGCGAGGTTTATAGGTAACTATATTACCTTTCATGTTGTTCTTATTTTTGAAGGCCCATTTGCACCCTATGGGTTTTATCACTTCAGGTGGTTAAGCTAAAGTCCATACTTTGTTCTCATATATGGAGTCCATTTCAGACTGCATAGCCTTAAGCCATAAATCACGTTATGAACTGTTCAAAACTTCTTGATAGCTTGTAGTCTCATTGTCCTTTACTAAAGTTATACCTCTATTTGAATCAATGTGAAATCCATATCTCATAGGGATATAATTCATCCTAGTAAATCTTCTAGTTTTGTATGTATAATTAGGTTTAACTATAATCTCATCATTATGAAATTCAGTCTCGGGTTCAACCAGTTGATCTACTTCTATTTTTAGGTCTTCAACCTCACCAAGTTTAATTTTACTCCCATTGTCCTCTCATAAGAGAAAATCTCGTTCTAAGAAGATAGCATGCCTTGAAACAAACACCATTTATTCTAAAGGATGGTAGAAATAATATCCAAATGTTTCTTTTGGATATCCCACAAATAAACATTTGTCAGACTTAACATCTAGTTTGTCTGACATTGTCCTCTCTACATAAGAGGGACAACCCCATACCTTCATATGAGAAAGTATGGGTTTCTTGTTATTCCATATCTCATATGGTGTAACATCAACCGATTTATTAGGAACTCTGTTTAACACATAAACAGTAGTTTCTAATGCATATCTCCAAAAGGACTTAGGCAAGTCCGCTTGGCTCATTTAGATCGAACCATATCTAATAGTGTTCGATTTCTCCTCTCAGATACACCATTGTGTTGTGGTGTATATGGTGGAGTCCATTGAGATAAAATCCCATTATCTCTAAGATAATCTTGAAATTCATGGCTTAAGTATTCTCAACCTCGATCTGATATAAGTATCTTAATACTCTTGCCAAGTTGCTTCTATACTTCATTTTTGAATTCTTTGAAATTTTCAAATGCTTCTAATTTATATTTCATTAGATAGATATATCCAAACCTGGAATAATTATCTATGAAAGTAATGAAGTAGGAGTAACCTCCTTAGCATGCGTAGTCATTGGACCACATACATCTAAATGTATTAAGTCCAAAATCATTTTAGCTCGTTCTCCTTTACCAATAAAGGGTGTTTTTTCATTTTTCCTAATAAACAAGATTCACATGTATCAAATGATTCATAATCAAATGATCCCAAATCAAACCCAAAAGTGTGTTCACACATAAACTAGTTTTGTGTCTTTTGGACCATTTGGGCCTTTTGGAATGAGCCAAGCCCACTCCAACCCTTAAAACCCATTAATAAACTTAATTAAAGTCTATAATATTTATTTTAAATCAACTCATTGGCCCACCAAGTCATTTACTAATTTAAATCAAACTCGTAAACATAATTAAGTCCATTAAGTGATTTTAATGAATTAAATTTAATCTAATTAATAAAAGGCCCATTTTAATTAATACAATTAATTAAAAACATATTAATATATCATATATATCAAATTTATAAGATTAAAAATCTTTCTAAACATGAACTTACCAAGAGCACACTAACAACACACGAAGAATACCAATTTATCGAACTTTTCGATTAAACTAGTTTTCATGCAAAACTTGTTCGATTTAATTTTGTTTGATCCTATGGCTTAATATCACATATTAAACACATAAAATATCATCAAAATAATTTTAGAGTGGATCAATAAAAATTTTATTTAGAACAGCCCCTAACTTTATTGAAAAATAAAAATTCTCCACGCTTAAAGAATGATTATTTACATAAAAGAATCATTTTATTTTTCATCTTATTTATTTTATCACATACATCCAGAGATCAATATTTCTTATTCATGAACATCCAAATCTGATATTTTAAAATTCATGAAATGAATAACTCAAAAATAAAAAGAAAACTATTCCATGAATAATATATATAGAATTGTAGATTCATGGCAAAACAGTGGCTCCGATACCATGTTGGGAATTAATCGGTTACATACATTACATATATAAGTGAAAATTAAAATTTTTAACCAATATATCTGATCTTACCATGAATATACAATATAGATATTAATGAGAATGAGAAAAATCACCTTTGATTTTTGTTGAACAGCTATTTTTCCTTCTCACTGGGTTCTCGTAAACCACAGTGTCCAAAATTGAACACCTCCAATTGTAATCCACACTTGAGAAGGATCAAATGAACCAAAAACTATTTTTATAACAAGGTGGCTAAAATTCCTTGATGCTAGCAAGGAGAGAGAGTGGCGGATAGGGTTAGAGAAGAATGGAGAATTTATTTTCTTATGAAACTCACTTAACCCTAAAACCCTTATCTTGGATTTTTATAGCTAGGTTAAAAAATCCAACTTCATAATGGGATTGGGATCTTTAAAATTACTGAAGAAATATTAATTGGCCTTTTAGAAATATTATTAATTCATTTAGGCTCAATTAAATCCAATTTAAGTCCTTTTATAAAGGACCCTACACATAACCCATAAACTAGGCCCTTTATGCATATACTTGGATTTAATCACTTGAATTAATTCTAAATCCATCAAAATAAAATATATAGGCTCCATAACACTTATGAAATATATTTAATTTATTTTAGTCTAAGAATTACGCCTCTAAGGCCTTATATTTGGAATTTGCGTGAAACCCATCCTCTGGTGGGTTTTTGCGTAAAATAAAATCTTTGGGCCTCTTGTATTTCTTCAATGGATCTATTAATTATTATATTAGCCCTATAACACTTATAGTCTAATAATAATTAATTATGAAATACAATATTTCAATTAGGTCAATTTTGTAAAACATTTCTAAAAAGTTTTGCGAATATTTCTACTTGAGCATAATTAATTTAACTCTTTAACTAATTATTCTCTTATTTATTTCTCTTCTCCCATAATAATATCAAATATTATTATCCTTGTGATTTTACCATTTTATCCTTTACTCTGTATGTGTGTGACCTATTAGGTTCCTATCCATATTGGTAATATAATATGTAATTATGAGTTCTATTCAAAACTCATATGATTTAAACTTCTTTAAATCATTTTATCAATCCCTTATTGATATTTATGATACACTATTATATAAGTCATGAGCGGCCTCTAGCTAAGCATCATAACTACCCAAATGTCAAGAAAGTCAAGTGATTCTGACCATACCCTTCTATAGAAACAGTTATCGTGCAATTGCACCTTTCACCACTCTTATCTCAATTAGATTCTGAGTATGGATTTATGTCAACTCAAATAAATCTATTTATGTATGTTTTATTAATTTAACCATTGTTCCCAGAATGCCCATTATGGATCCCTATCCATCTTGGCATATTACTATGGCCAAAGATTCTCTGAACAAGGCAATTATAGAATCATGCGAGATAACTTCCCTTAATAAACCTCCTAACTATGTTCACCCATAGTTGGAAGTAATCAGTTATGGAGTCAAAGTATATCACTTGCTACTTAAGATAAACTTGGTGATCTTAAGTCTAAAGTCTAAGGATACTTGCACAACCATTATGAAAAGATTCCTCACTGACATAGATTTAATATCAATGTGAGGATTCTCTTTGCAGGTCTCCAATGAACTTGTTCTTTTAACAAGTATCCACATGTTAACTTTGATCATCTCCCATAATCACAGTGATAAGAACCAGTGCTTGAACTATTCAAGAAGCATAACATGTACTAGTCTGTTCGGATTAACAATGCCATATCTTGTTAATTCTATAATTAGGGATATTTAGATATTATCACATTTGCATGCAATAGACATCTCATATCATGAACACTTTTATGATTGCCTCTGCACTATATTTATAATATCTAGAACTTCATTTATTAATTTAAGATATACAAAGTCATGTATTTAAACATAGCATTAATAAATAAATGATGCCTTTTATTAACAATATGAATATATATATATATATATATATATATATATATATATATAAATATATATGAAATTCATCCCTTTTACATGGGCTCTAAGACATACTCTCTAACAATTAGGGCATGAAATTTTTGAATTTTGATCTTGATAGTGCAGGTAAATGCAGGGCTTTATAGTTGAATGAGTTAAAAGAGTTGAGATTCTGAATGTATAATCATGTCAAAAAATATAAGGACAAGACCAAGAAATGGCATGATCAAAAGCTAGTGAGAAAATAGTTCATACCAAGAATAAAGATGCTACTTTATGATAGACGCTGGAGGCTATTTCCTAAAAAGATGAGATCAAGGTGAAAAGGGCCTTTTAAAGTTATGGAAGCAAATCAATTTGGTGTGGTGACATAAAAGCAACCGAGAGATGATAAGGAGTTCAAGGTGAATGGACATGGCTTGAAGCCACTTAAGCTATCGTCAACTTGACGTATCCTTAACGGTACATGAAAGTCCAGTTGTGGACTTGGTAAATGCAAAACTAATTCTAACCTTAACTTTTCTTAGTTTTCATTTTGTTTTTGTGAGTTGTTATGTGTTTGGGGTTTTGGTTCAAAAGATTTTGGTTCATAGTTTATGGTTTGAAAGTTTTCTTGTTATAATAGTTTTAAAGTTAGTTTTTGTAGCCTAAAGTGTTTTGCAAAGTAAACATTTTTGGGGGTCATAGTGACTATGTTTTGGTTGTCATCGTGATATAGTTGAAATTTCGATTCTGGAACTAAAGGGTTGTTGGTCATGGTCCGTAGCTTTTTGTTGCCATCGTGATGTAAGGTATTTATACATTCTATTTTAAAAGTTATTTACCTTATGGTGGCTAAGATTTTCTAGTGACCGTGGTAGTTGATTTTTTTTAAGTCCAGTGGTGAAACCAGTTTTACCTCACTATCATTACCTTTTAATAGTGATCGTAACCCCCCTAAAATACCATTTTAAAAATCACATTTTTAGCCATGTCTATTCATTTCTTTCTCCATTTTTCTTCATTTTTTCTTTTGATTTCTTTGCTCCGTCTTTCACTTTGGTTGTGATTTACTTTACAACTTTAACAACTAAGTACAAAGTTTCTTTTTCTACATTATTTGATTATTTTTAATTTTTGTGCTATTGTTAAATCATATTTGTTGTGAAATTTTTCTTGTTGATTTTACTGAATGTCTTTTTCTTTTTTGTTCTTCATTTATCAAGTTTTATTCTCGTTTAACCCTTCTTGCTTTTGATGCGACTTCAACAAGCAAGTACTCCTACTTTTTTATTTCTTCTTTTTAATCTTCTCTATTTTGTTTTATTTTTGTTCTTAGCTTTGTTTTATTTTTTTCCTTTTTTAATATTTTTTGTTTTATTTTCATTCTTTGTTTTATTCTTTGCTTTTTCTTTGTGTTCTTCAACTACGCAATTGACTTGAAACCGTATGATAATATTTTTGTCGATTGTTACATTTTGTGATCCCTATTTAATTTCTCCCTTCTTGCTATTTATAAAATATTTATATGTTTGCTGTGATTTTTGATTTGGAAAATGGTGGTTGGAGGCGATTGGCAGGTACGAGTTCCTAAACTCCCCTCTTTAATTGTGGAAGTTTTGTTGCGTGTTTGGATGTTGTTGCTTAGATTAATTCTTGCTTTATTTTTTAGTTTTGAATATTTTCTTTATCTTTTTCATTTTCTTTTTATTCTCCTTCTGCTTAAAAATGCTTCACTTAGTGTTCTTCTTTTTTATTATTTTCTTTACACTAATCATGAGAATTCTTATAGTATTTCAATTTGATGCACTTAATAAGCTTAAAAGATATTTTAATTTCTTGTGATTTCTAATTGATTACCAAAATAATTTTTATTTGGATGAACAAAAGCACATGAAAATTAGGGGTTTAGGGTTCATGAAATTTCAATTATGGGCATCAATTTAATCTTGATTTAGTGCATATTAATGAGAATTTTGATATTGTAGGCTTCATTTTTCTTTCTATTGACTTGCTTTTCAATTATAAGTTCCAATTTGTTAGTTAATATCACTTTTAATTAAGATTGAATAGTGCCTACCTACTATTTGAAAAATCCCTAAATGAATCTTTTTCTCAAAATTTGGTATTTATTTTAGCATTGACTTGTAATTCCTAGGCTTTGATAATAATTGTGAACCTTGTGTTTCACCTTTATGCCAATTGACTGTCATTGCTCGAAAATATTATGATTTTACTGTTAGTTTTTGAATTCACATATCTTGTACATGTATGTTGAAAATTTAATGAATATTTGTATGCTGCCAACAACCAATCTGTGGATGGAATGTGTTTAAGCCCTATGATTATAGTTGTTATTTGCTTTCCATTTTTGTGATTTTGTTAGTTGCTAGTGGCTATTGTAAAGGGATAGGCAGAACTTGTTGGAGTTGGCTTATTTATTGCTCTTGAATGTGGAAATGTGGGCTTAAGACATGTAAAAATTTGCAAATTAGTTATCTTATTATTTTTCTTGGGGAATGTCATTTTGATTAAACACAAATGCTTTGCCTGCTGCTTGTTGAATTGCTTCACAGGGCAACTTCACCCAAACTTGATGCTTTTTCATATTAATGCTTGTTGAATGCCTTTATGATGTTTTTTTTCATGTGATAGCTGTGATTTTTGTTAAGCCTATTACCTTCTGCTTGCCCTGCTTTAATTGTGCAAAATGTTTGCAATTGTTAGGGAATTTTCATTTGGGTTGATAATTTTTATGATTGGTTTGGGAATGTTGATTTCATTTATTGGTTGCTAAGTCTATGCCTGAGGATTTATATGATTCTTACATTTTAACTATTTCTCAAATTACTTTCAATTTTATGCCTAAATCATTAATAGCACATTTTATGTTCACAAACTTTAGGAATATTAGGAAAATTTTGCACTTTAAGATCATACTTTGTAGGATATATTTAATGAAATGTTGCTAGGCTTGAGTGTTATTGAATGACCTTGCATGAATACTAGTGTATATAGATTGCTTGATCAATGTACTTCATTCTATAATTGTTTTTAGGATGTGTTGTATTTATTTGAGATTGATATTAAAGTTGGTACATTTGTGTCGAGATCTTGTGAAGAACTTCATTTTTCTATTGTTCTTTTCCTTGCAGTGGCACTAAAGAGAAATCGAACTAATGTTACACACAATGTTGCACCTAGTTCCTCTAGTCAACCCCCAAGCTGACCACCAATCAACATTTCTATAGTATCAGAGTGGGTACCAAAGTACTAAAAGGTGAATTATGCTTACTTCACCAAGTTCACTTATTTGCCAATAGCTTACCTAGACATAGAACCGCTTGAGTAGCTTACAAATCAAAGACGAAATACATAGTCTTATCAACAACATTGGATGGGCACCATTTTTTGCTTGCCAAGAGAAAGTCTACCCTAACTTGATGGGAGATTTTCTAGCTACAATCAAATGTAAAATTAGGAAGCACAGTCAACTTGATCTAGGTTATGTCAAGTTTTATTTGGATAGTATTATTTATGAGAATACTTTTATCAAATTTTTAGAGTTGCTAGGTTTCCCACTTCATGCCCCTTACTGTTTTGAGGGATATAGCAAGGACAACGTATGGGATATAATTAAACATTGTCTTTTAGAGTCTCTTTATGTGTCAGGGCAAACAAAGTCACACCATCTGTGTGATCCTGCTCTAATTATCATGCATAAATTCTTCTCCTTGCCATTCATATGCCACGTTAAATCTGTTGGATGGATTAATTTTTTTGAAGCTCTCTTTTTAACTTGTATGGTGAGGGGTTTCCAAAATAATGGTGCTCTACATTGGTGTCATAAATAGCAAGAAATGCAGTGGTACCCAAAGAAAGTTAAGAAAGTCTCAATTTGAGGATATGTCACTCTTTTTGCCAAATGCTTAAACCACCCTTTCAGGAGGAGTAAAGAGATGTCTACCATTGTATGCATTGACAAAAAGGTATTGATGAATATGCATATGTTCACTAATGATGAAGAGAGGGAGTGTGGTTTTTGATTGAAGGATAGGCATGAAAATTTGGAAAAGTTTGAAAGGAGTTTGAGCAGTTTGCCTCGTGCTCCAAATTGAGAAGTAGTGACATTATTTTCTCCTTAGTATGCTACTTTGGTTGAAAAGGTGGATGCTTTAGCAACGCAGCAAACTACATTCCAAAACCAGCTCCATCAAGTGATGATTGGTATTACTAGTCTGGCATTGCATTTTGATGCACAGTTCCCTCCTCCACCACTAAAGTCCTGATTGTAGGGAGTCCCATATCTCAATATTTTTTTGTTTAATTTTGATTGACTTGTTAAAGGCAGCAAAGTTTTAAGTGTGGAGTAGGGGAGGAGTTACTTTTTAAGTTGAAGATATATTTTATGAATATTAAAGATGAAGATTTTGCTTATTTCTAATTTTGTGAAGATTTATGCTAATTTTGATGAAGATATTCGATGAATTTTTTGGGACTTTCTGAAGATTGTGTTGAAGTTGAAGATTTACTTCAAGTGCTGAAAACTTGTGAAGTCTTTTGAACCACAATCCTATTATCTTTGGTTTTTAAATTTTAAAAGTTTTTTTAGTTTAAATTTTAAATTTTTGTGTTATCAGATTATCTAGTTAAACTATTTTGTCTAAATTTTAAATTTTAGTCTCTCTTAGTTTAAGTAGTATTTTAGTTTAAATTTATTTATTGCTTTATCTTATCTTTTATCTTTTTATTTTTTGTAGTCTTATTATTATCCTTACTTTCATTATATTTTATTTGAATTTTGAATTTTGTTGTTTGATTTTCTGCTAAGTTATTGCTATCTTCACATTTAGTCCAGTTTTTCTTTAATTATTCTTGAAATGAATCAATTTGAACTTTAATTTGAGAACCATTTGTTTAGGGAACCTAATCTAGCAAGAGAGTAGCCGTATGCTCTAGCGAGAATTTTCTCTGTATTGGTCTTAATTAGTCGTATATCATTTTATGTATGTTTCATTATGCACGTTAAGCTATTTTGTGAAAACTTTGAAAAACCAGTGTGTGAGAGCATTGAGTGAAGGAATTCTAGGTAGCTAGAACCTTTCTCATCACTCTTCAAAATGAATTTGCAACTCAGGCATAATTAGAACATAACCTAGGCAACCTTTCTTTGGCAATCACTTTGAAATGACTTTTATCCTACCTGTGTATATTTTTACCATTGCTAGCCCCGTTGAGTTAAATTGGTATGTTAAAATCGTACTATGTGATTAATTTTTCTTGATATCACTCTAATATTTAACCATACAACTTAAATGCTCTTACCTCCCCTATCTTAGATTTGGCCACTCTAGCTTGGGTAGTATTTTGCATTATGAGTGATTGAGATGTGTTGTGATATGTTAATCAAGAGTGTTGGAATTTTTAGAAAAAAGTGGGGTAGTGTGAGTTGAGAATTGACAATCTCAAGACATTGCTAAATTAGAAGATTAAGTGTCATTGATATCCCTATTTATGGTTAAAAAAAGTAACAACAACAATAATATAATAAAAGTTCTGATTTAAAAATTTTTATCTAGTCTCTTATTGCAATGAATAAGAGTGGGATATCTAGCATTTGAGAGAAAGTCCTAATTGGTGAGCTACTTCAAGAGAAAGAAAATTTTGGTTCTTACTTCCTTTGCATTTATAAAATTTGGTTAATGTTTTGAGATTCATCTTTAGTATTTTTAGTGAAGGCAGTAATTTTGGAAAGGGTTGTTTATTTTCATAAAGTTAGGTGGTATTCTTGGGTAGTGTGGTCAATCTTATTTTGTTAACTTGATATTTTCTTTAGAACCAATATCTTAACCTTACATTACAACCTTAAAGTAAGACCTAGTGATCTTATTTTTTCTCTGAGTTGTTTAATGGAGATGATCTATGTGATTCTGGTTCCAAAAAAGAGGTCTATGGCTATTTTGAGTTTCAAGCGCAAAACCATTTTGCAAAAAATGTTGTGTACTTTTCTTTTTGCTCACTTGCTGGAATTCACTGGTGGTTTTTGGTTTTAAAAGAATGATGAAATTATTTTAGCCTAGCACACTCACATAATAAAATTGATCAATATAGATTAGTTTGAGTCTCTTTGGTTAAATTTTTCGATTGAGTATCTTTTGTTAAGTGTTATTGTAGTTCATCTAAATTTTCTTATTCTAAGTTAGAGTTTGAATTTTCAAGAATGTGGATGATTCGTTTGCTTGAGGGCAAGCAAAATATAAGTGTGGGGTATTTTGATAACTCCAATTCAATATTTATTTTTTAGTTTTTTCAATCTAATTTTAGGTGTCTTTTTTATATTTGTTGCTTTATTTTAGTTGTTTCGAATAAGTTCTATCAATTTCAGTAAATTCTACCTTTTATACCTATTATGGAGAATTAAATGGTGATTTGTGCTTAATTTCATATTTTTCAAGTACCTTATGGTTACAACCAATTAGCTGTGATCGTGACCTAATGAAAGTTTTATCAAAATGCAGAGTTTCATCACCTCACAGTCAGCAAGAATTTGTTGCCACCATGACTTAGTGGACTTTAATATAGAACCGAGATGAGAAGCACCTCATGGTCAGCAAGAATTGGTTGCCACCATGAGGTATTCATTTTAGAGACATAATGCAATTAAGTAACACCTCATAATCAGTAAGAATTAGTTGCCACCATGAGGTATTCATTTTTCAGTACATAATGGATTTAAGAAGTATCTCACGGTCAGCAAAAATTGGTAGTGACCATAACCTATTTCAATCCAGAAGCAATATTTTAAGCACCTCATAATCACTAAGAATTGGTAGTGACCATGACCCTTGCGGGATTATAAAAGGGAATTTTTTCTATTTGCCAAAAACATAAATTTTAAAATCTAATTTTCTTTCTTTTCAATTGTTCTTTGATTCCTGTAGTTTTTTATACATATTTTCCAGATCTATACTTGTAAATAGAATAGATTTACACTAGTTTATAGATTATATGTCTTATTTTTTTTCATTTAGAGCTCATCTTCCATTGGAGATTCGAAGAAGAAGATAGAAAAAGCTTAGATTCAGCTGGGTGTACATCATCAATAATAAATTTATGGGTTTACTCTCTCCTTTTCCCTTTTTCTTTTATAATGGATTATGAGTAGTCACTTAGTTGTTTGACGGATCTTTGAATCCCTAATACCTAATGTGAATATTGAAATTATTTGATTTTATATATAGAAGGATGGTTTAGTTTACTTTATTGATATTTCATGGGTTTTTGAGATTTTGATTGGGTATTTTATTAAATGATTGAATGACATGGATATATCTATACGTTACTTTTCTATTGTGATTGTTGTAATTTAGAGATTGCTTCGGGGATAAGACTCGATGAGTTGCAGGTTTTATGGTATTAGGACTAAAGTTTGGAGTAAAATGGATAGGATCTCTGATTGTTTGGCTTCAAGATAAGAAAGTAAATCGAACATAAGATGTTAGACCCACAGATAGGCTAATCATGAGACTTGCTCCGGGATAGGATGTTTTGTGATTAGAATAGCATGCTCCAGTATGGGATGGTTGGGTGTAGACGGTTATCCCGATTCAATCTATATAACTTTTGATTAATTAAATTTATATTTTGGTATGGAGATGATAAGTGAACTTGAGCAACATTTTTTAGTCATATTAATTTTCATTTTATATCTATCTTAATTGCTTGAGTCACAGTAAATTTTTGCAAATTTTATTTTAATTGTTCTTTTTTTTTTTGCATTTTTATTTAGTTGATAGCATATCATACAAAAAATTGTAGAAATTGTTTAGTATAAAATTAAGTTTCAATTGCTTGCATCTATAATCCCTTGGGTACGATATTTATGGATCTTAAATTTTAGCACTTGTTGAAGTCATCATCCCTGCCGAGCTCTTCAATTTTTGATGACAAACATAAGAAGCTTGGTGGGGATGAATTTTGGTCCCAGTCGAGTTGATTTTTTTAGATGGAGAGCAACACACAACTCGGTGGCATTAAAATTTATCCCTAGCAAGTTGTTTGCTTTTGGACTAAATGAAAATTGCATCAAGTAACTTGGTGGGGAGCTCCTGTTAGTGTAAGCCCTAGCCCCAATACATTGTAATAAAACACTTAGTTAATAAAATGAGGCATTTGTTTTATCCTTTGTATTCCTGTGCATGTCAATTGATAAAACTATCCAAGAATGTCGTTTCAGTTTAAGTTATCATGTGTGAGGCACATGGATTGTAAGACCTTGAAACAAATGGGACTTCATTCTAAATATCCCTAGTCAGTCATTGTTATGGGAATAACAAATGAATTAAGTCTAGTATGCTCTCTCTGATATTATGAGTTCTGTCTTACGGATCATTAGGACAAGAGTGTCAATTAGAGATCATAGATACATGTTAAAGAACATGGTATCTGGATTCGATCCACTCATGAGAACACTACATGGTATAAGTCATAAGTGTTTCTCATATGCAAGTTTTGTATCGGAGTTCTTAGACCTGAAATCTCTATGAAACTCTTTATGAATTACTGTGTACTTTGACATACACCTAACGTGCTCGTAACAGAGTAACAAGTACGGGTATGATTGGGTATACATTGATTCATGTTAGAGAGCATGAGAGAAGTGAAGGGATTACCCCTCTCGATAAGAGAGAAAATATCACCGGCCACTTGATCAGTGAACTGAGAAGTGTATGGCCATACCGAGATGAAATAATGAGTAATCATTATTTATCTGAGAGTTCAGTGGCACTGGAATATCAAGAAAGGAATTAAAATATATAAGGATGACTAGTTCCATGCCTTATATTAATTCTGATATTTAAGGGTAAGGGACTATACAAAATTGCATTAGGTCACCAAATGCCATATGCATTTTCATTTAATTTGGATTGCTATAATATCTTGCTAGAGAATATATATAGCCTTTGAATTAATTTATTAATTCATTGCCAACATTAAATGGACCTATAGGATCGCACATAAAGCATTGGGCTTAAAATATTTAAATTAAGTATTGGACATTAATTTGGGCTTTTAATTAAAGTCAAATTAATGTGTGTAATGGGTTATTAGATTGCTATTGGACCTTGGTCCATGAGAGAGAGAAATTCAGCCCACAAGATTTAATTTCAATTAATTAATTATCTTGTGTTAATTTAATTAATTGAGTATTAAAGCCTAAAGGATTTTAATTAAGTTAATTCACTTGATAATTGGATGGTGTGGCCGAAATTCCAAGATAATATCAATGGAATTTCGGCACATGATTAATTCTTTTATTAAGTGATTTATTTGATTAATATGTCTTACATTTATCTTAGATTAAATCAAAAAGGATTATCTTGGATTAAATGTATTATCTTAAGGTGTTTTAATCAATATATATTTCTTATTTTAAATAAGTCATAAAGGCTAAAATTAATTATCTTAAGGTAGTATATTTTAGCTTGATCACTTAAGAAAATAAAGGGATATATATTAAAGGAAATAAAACCCTAAAGATTACTATTGGTTTTTGGCATGAAATCAAAAGTGAGACACCATTTTTGCTTTTGGCGTGAAACCAAAAGTGAGACACCATTTTCTTTTGGCGTGAAATCAAAAGTGAGCCACCATTTGCATTTTGGCGTTAATTATATCCATCTCTCTCTCTTATTTTTGATCCAATTTTCACAAGGAGAAAGGATTGTTCCTCATTCTCTTGTAATCTTGGGTAGTAATAGCAACCTAAGAGAAGTACAAAATTAAATTTTGTAGCTTCAAACCATTGCCTTTACACAATACCGAAAAAGAGAGCTAGCAATCTCGATTTTAAGCCGACGGTGCAATTGTGTGTGTGAGAATAGAGGGAGTGGCGTAAAAGGCTGTTCCTTGGCATTGGTGATCGAGATCTAAGGCGGATAAAGTCATCTTAGTTGCTGGGCATCACCAAATTCAATTTTCAAAAAGGAATCAAAAGTTGTAAGTTCTACAACCCTAAAATTGCATGTTTTCGTTCCTAGTTTTGGATATGTATGGTATGTATGATAAAAATTTTTGTTTTTTTCGGCTGTGCTATCATGATTATCATACCATGTCATATTCCATCAGCTCCCTCATCCATAGCTGGTTGATTTGGTTCTTTTTCAAAAAAAAATGTAAAAATATACAAAATCAAACTTAAACACTCCTAACTCAAAATACTAACACTTTAACATAAAATCAAGCAGTTTAACATTAAAAACTAGTAAACAAACCTAAAAATAAAATGAAAAACATAGTTACAATTCAAAGTTATAATTATACACTTACATTAATTACAAGGACATGACATGTATATATGAATATGTATAACAATTTTATGATCATAATTGAGTATATATTAATATGTTAAGGATTCAAATGATGGAAAAAATTACGATAAATATATGCTATGTATGTATAGGTACATGCTTTGATTATTTAATTATAATTGTATATTCAATTGATATATTAAACATTTAGAACATGAAAGTACATGAGAATCAAACATATATTTATTCCCATTAATTACAAGTATATGTTTATACAAATATGCCTATATAGAGTATATTATTATGTTTATAGATCTTATTAAAATATTAAAGATTTGTTAGATGAAATAAGATGATGATAAAAAATGAATTAGAGTTGCCTGCTTATTAGCTTGGTTATGGATAAATAGGCATACCAAATATAGTACAATATAAGTTTAATACCTTCAAGATTCAGTCATAGACACAGTAATCCAAACATGTTACTAAAGTTTATATAATAAAGAATTGAATAGGCAGAACTACATGGTACTGATTCCCAATTAAGGGATATGTAGGAAGCTCATAATACTTATTACAAATCTGAACCAAATCATATTAAACTAATAAGTAGCCTAATGTATAATACCTAACATGGAATTACATATCCCCAAACTACAATTATATCTAATTGTGATTATTTTATAGAGATGAATAAGTATGAAAGCATAAATGATAATAGGTAATATGATAATAAGTAATATTCCACTAAGTATAAATTTAACATGTGGGTTTTCTTTTCACAATATAGGTATGGAATTGATGCCTCACTTGAAGTGAAGTTCGAGAAGGATGTTAAAGACTTATAAAAGTGTAGGCAGAAAATTTGTAACTTGTTAGGTTGATGTACATATGAGTTATACAAATATGTAAATTGATTCATGAATGCATTGACAAGTATAAAAGTATGTACGAATTGACTTGTAAAGCAATATGTATATCATAGTCTGATATATAAATATTGGACTTTAGAGTTAAAGTTTGATAACATTTGATATGTTATACAATCAAGCTTGTTACATGATTAGTTATAAGTCTTTGGTAGCACGTCTAGTCCCTCGTAGGGTACATGGTAGTGTTACAATAACACTCTGCAGAGATTAAAATGTCTGCTCTGAAAAGACATGCTATGTCATGAAAATGGTTGTTATCAGCAGGCTTAGAATAGGAAAATACTGGAAGGATTTAAAAAAACACTTAAAGTTGAATCCTCCCACTCCTGATCAAGATTTTATCTGATTGACACTTTAGGGAAGACAAATGATAATACACTATATGTCATCACTCATTAAGCCTTTATATAAAGCTTAAGCCCAATCAAAATTAAGACCAAACCTAAAGCCCACAAATATTTGACCATTGGGAGCATTGCATGGTCGATCGACATTTGTACCTCCTATCTCTTCCTAAACTAATGCATTACCAGACCTAATCTTATAATTGTTATTATAGCCATGATTAGCACTCGATTATTGCCATTCCAATGCACAACATATTAACATTATGAATAGGCCTTTCTTTCAAACAGGTAAATAACTTTTGGGATTCTCCTAAGACTTTCTCTCTTTTGATTTTATCTCTTTAAACTCAATCTACTTAGGTTTCGGAGTGCTAATTCCCTGCAGGTCAAGGTTAAGCATTTTTTCCTATACCTTGCAAATTCTCTTTATCAGATTGGGACTTACAACTTGTCAAATTGGATCTCCTTCTAGTTAGCTCTATTTCATCTTTCTGAGAATATGAATAAGGATAAAATAATGTTAAGATCTTTAAGTAACTTTATAATTTTGCTCAGAGTACTTAGGAAATTTCACTATGTAGCATGTTCACTTTAAATTGATATCAAAAGTTTTGTATAAGCATTTTTCAAAAGTTTTGTAGAAGTATTTTTGAATAATTTAAATAGATTTTGGACATAATTTTAAAAGAAAAAAATAAATTTTGAAAATGAAAGAAATTGAATTTAGGTAAAAACATTAAAAAAAATTAAGGGAACACTAGGGAGCATTTTAATATCTAAGATTAAATGTTAAGAGCAAATCAGTTTCAAAATAAAACATTGAGGGCAAATTGGTCTTTTAACAAAACGTTAGGAGAAAATCAAGACTTTTTTTCCCTTTTCTTATCTTTTTAAAATATTTTTTACATAATGTTTAAAATATTTTTTTATCTTTTTTAAATATTTTTATTAGACATATATAATCTATCATTTGTTTTTATATTCATATTATATATAAAAAAATGAAATCACAATATAAAATGGGTTATAAAGGAGTTCCACATAAATTATAAAATGGGTTGAATCACATGTGCCATATAATAGATTGGATTGTATCATGTCAATTTATAAATCAAAAAAATCGAGTTATAAATAGATAATTAATATATCGAATTGCATTTGAATCACACATTTATGAACATATTATATCATATCAAAGTTTACCACCTTTAGTTGATACTATGCAACTTGACAATTGTCATTTCAAAGGAGTTATTTGATCATGGTTGTTCTTGTTGCAATGTTAATTTAATAAATATGAATATGATAGTTTCTTTGTAGAAATTTTAAATTTAAATTTTGATAAAACTGAATGAAGAAAATAAAATTTATAAATAGATGGGATTCTAATTAGTCATTTTTTGAACCCTTAAATTAGTCAAAATGATAATTTTACTTTAATGGTGTTAGCTTGATCATCATATTGTGAGATCTTAAAGTTTTATTTTAGATACACTCTTTGTTAAAAAAATGGCTCAGAAGGAAAAAAAAATTGAAAGCAAAAGTTATTTTGTGAGAGCATGTTTTAAAACAATAAATTTCACATAATTTTATGAAATTCATTTCTAATTTCAAAATTTTTTGTTTGGAATGTAAAATAAATTATATTTAAATTTTAGAATTTTAACTCTATGAAATTGAATATAACAATTAAAAATTCTGCCAAAATATGTAATTTGTAAATGAATTTTATAAAATTTAGGCAAAAATCACATTTGAATTTTTAAAATTTACTTTAAAAAAATTCAAATTTCAAACTTTTATTTCTTCAAACTACATTTTTAAATTTTTATTTACTAATACATTAAGCTCTTTATAGTTGGGCCGAGCAAAAATATTTGAAAATAAGCCAATCATAAATCGGTTAGAAATCGAACCAATTTTTACGGTTAACTGTTTCAATAGATTCAATTACGATTTTTAGTTTTATATTTTAAATTTTTATTACTATTTAGATTTTTAGATATTGGTTAACCGTTAATTCATGGTTAATCGGTTCATATATAATATTTATTATATTTTTATTTTTAAACTTTTAAAAATTTTCATTTTACTTCTATTTTTTCTCTACAATTTATATAAATTATATTTTTATTTTATACCTTAATTTTTTATTTTTTTATAAAATTTATATAATATTTTAAGCTAAATTTATATTATTTCATTTTCTTTAATTATATAGTAATATTTATATGTAGTAATCCATTAACTTTTATATATGTATTTTCTTTATCATACATAATAGAATTTAATTATATTTTCTTATATTTTAATATTTAATATTATTCAAAATTTTATTTTGATTTAGAATTAAGCATGTTAATTTTCAACAAATATTAAATTTATTTTATAATATTAGCTATTTATTTATTGAACATGAATTTTAACTAGTAAATTATATTTATTTTATGATTTTTATTTTAAATTACTTTGTTCATTTAAAATTAAATTCAAATTTACCTTTTTTATAATTTTATGTTATAAATTTTAATTGTTAACCAAAAAATATTGGTTAATTAAATCTAAAATTCAAAATCGATGGATTGATTAACTAAATATAATAGATTGGTTAATAATTAATGATTTTTAAAAAATCAATAATAATGAACTGATTAATTTTTTTATTAATGGATCGATTAACCGATTTATATTCACTTCTACTTTATAGGACAAATGAAATGCGTGTTTTTCAAACTCACATTATTATCTTGAAAAAAAAAACTCTAAATGTGAAATTGCCAGCCTAAAAAAAAAAAAAGAGTAGATCAAGTTACTTCAATTTATTTAAAATAATTTAAATATCACACATTACTTATATTAAATGGACACGTCTATAGAAAAGACGACCGTGATTGCAATTTGTACAAGCAAGTGGGAGCTCCTTTTTTTCACACTTGCATGTTATCTCTAGTAGGGATGATCGCGGGGCGGGACGGGGCGGGGCGGGGTGGGGATCGAAAGTATTTCGGGGGAAAATTTCCCCCCGTCCCCGTCCCCGCGGGGATCCCAGTCCCCGCATAAAAAATATTTTTATTTTTTAAAAAAATTTAATTATAACAAAAATATAATATTTAATAATTAATTATAATTGAAAATATAATATTTAATAATTAAAAATATAAATTCAATTACAAATCAAACTAATATAAATTTTAACAATTGATAAAACTATAATTAAATATAATTTAAAACTAAATTATATAAATATAATTAAATTTAGAAATTAAATTTTGGGGGTAGGGAAATTTCGGGGCGAGGACCACAATCCCCATCCTCGCCCCGAATTCTAAGTCGGGGAATACTTTTCCCCCGTCCCCGTCCCCTGTTAGAGAGTATGCTCTAGAGCCCATGTAATAGGGATGTTTTTCATATGTATGAAATTTATATTCTTAATAAAAGGCATCATTCATTTATTAATGTTGTGTTTGAATACATGAGTTTGTAAATCTTAAATTAATAAATGAAGTCCTAGATATTATAAACACAGTGCAAAGGCAATCATGAAGGTGTTCATGATGTGAGATGTCTATCGCATGCAAATATGTTAATATCTAAATATCCCTAGTCATAGAATTAACAAGATAGGACATTGTTAATTCGGACAGACTAGCACATGTTATGCTTCTTGAATGGTTCAAGCAATGGTTCTCATAATTGTGATTATGGATGATAATCAAAGCTAACATGTGGATGCTTGTTAGAGGAACAAGTTCATTGGAGACCTGCAAAGAGAATCCTCATATGGATATTAAATCTATGTCAGTGAGGAATCTCTTCATAGCAGTTGTGCAAGTATCCTTGGACTTGAGATCACCAAAGTTATCTTAAGTAGCAAGTGGTATACTTTGACTCCATAACTGATTACTTCCAACTAGGAGTGAACATAGTTAGGAGATTGGGTATATCATGACCTACTTGAAGATAGTTGAGTGATTGACAAAGGATTCACCATCCCAGATTTAACAAGGGAAGTTATCTCACATGATTCTATAATTACCTTGTTCAGTAAATCTCTGGCCAGAGTAATATGCCGAGATGGATGGAGATCCATGAAGGGCATTTTAGGAAAAATGGTTAAATTAATAGAACATACAAAATTAGATTTATATGAGTTGACAGAAATCCATACTCAGAATCTAATTGAGATAAGAGTGGTGAAAGGAGTAATTGCACGGTAACTATTTCTATGGAAGGGTACAGCCAAACCACATGACTTTCCTGACATTTGGGTAGTCATGATGCCTAGCTAGAGGCCAATCATGACTTGTATAATGATGTATCAAAATATCAATAGAGATTGATAAAATGATTTAAAGGAGTTTAAATCATGTGAGTTTTGAATAGAACTCACAATTACATATTATACTGCCAACATGGACAGGAACCCAATAGGTCACACACATATAGAGAAAAGGGTAAAATGGTAAAATGACAAGAATAATAATATTTGATATTATTATAAAGGTAGAGAGGAGAATATGATAATAATTAATTAAAGAGTTTAATTAATTATGATCAAATAAAATTATCCGCGGAACTTTTGAGAAATGTTCTGTAAATTGGACCTAAATGAAATAATGTATTTCATGATTAATTATTATTATCTTATAAGTGTTATAAGACTACTATAAGTGTTATAGGACTGATATAATAATTAATAGGACCATTGGAGAAATTATAAAGGGCCAAAGGAATGAAGAAGTTGGAGGAAGCCCTCCAAAAGAGGGCTACACGCCAACTCCATACAGAAGGGCTTAGAGGGCTTTTTCTTGGACCAAATTAATTTATATATATTACATAAGTGTTATGGAACTCATATATTTAATTTGGTTGGATTTGGAATCCATTTGTGTATTTAAATCCAATTAGATGCACAAAGGGCCTAGTTTGTGGATTCTGTGCATGGTCTTTTATGAAAAGATTTAATTAAGCCCAAATTATTATAATTAATTCCAGAAGCCCAATTAATAATTCTCCAGCAATTTTAAAGAGCCCAATCTCATTAAGGAGTTGGAATTTTAACCTAACTATAAAAGGCCAACTAATGAGAATTAGGGTTAAGTGATTAAAACAAAAGGAAAGTCTTTTTCTCTTATTTTTCTCTCTCCCTTTTTGCACCACTTCCATTGCTAGCCTCTTGGATTTCGGCCAGCCCTAGTTGAACACCAATTTGTTGGTTCAATTTACCCCTCTCTAGTGTGGATTACTCATTGGAGGTGTTCGATTTTGGACACTATGGTTTGCGACAACCCGGTGCGAAGTAAAATCAACTGTTCAACAAAAATCAAAGGTGATTTTTCTTATTCTCATATAGTTATATTGTGTATTCATGGCAAGATCAGATCTTATGGTTAAAAATTTTAAAATTCCGCTGATGTATGTGATGCATGTAACCATTAAATTCCAACATGGTATCAGAGCCAGGTTTTGCCATGGATATACAATTCTATATTTTTCTGCGGAATAAGTTTTGTTTTGTTTTGAGTTATTTATTTCATGAACTTTAAAATATTAGATTTGATTGTTCATGAATGAGAAATATTGATTTCTGGTTGTATGTGTGATCAAATAAATATGGTGGAATCAAAAACGATTTTTTTGCATGATTAAGATTAGGGTTTGGCGTGAAACTCATTAGGGTTTGGCATGAAACCCTAGGTAATGTAGGGGCTGTTCTAATTTAATTTCTTATGGATCCATTTAAAAATCATTTAGATGATATTTTATGTGTTTAATATGTGATATTAAGCTGTAGGATCGAACGAAATTAAAATCGAACAAGTTTTGCATGAAAACTAGTTTTGTCGAAAAGTTCGATAAATTGGTGTTCTTCGTGTGTTCTTGGTTAGAACGACTTTTGATCTTCTAAATCTGATATATATGATATATTAAAGTGTTTTTAATTAATTGGATTAATTAAAATGGGCCTTAAATTAATTTGATTAATTTTAATTCATTAAAATCACTTAATGGGCTTAATTATGTTTACGGACTTGGTTTAAATTAGTGAATGACTTGGTCGGCCCAAGGAGCTGATTTAAATTAACTATTATAAACATTAATTAAGTTTATTAATGGGTTTTAAGGGCTGGAGTGGGCTTGGCTCATTCCAAAAAGCCCAAATGGTCCAAATGACACAAAACTAGTTTGTGTGTGAACACACTTAAGGTTTTTCTTCTGTGGGTTTCGGCCTACACTTGTTTTAAGCCCAAAATTGATTCTTTTAATTATTTAATATGATTAATTAATTAAATAATCAATTTATAACTAATTAATAATCAATTTGATTGATTATTAAGGTAAGAACACATTCATGCAAAAAGGTTTCCTAAAATGAAAGTTTCCAAAATGGAAAAAGTTTCCTAATTTGATCACATCATTAAAATAACTCAAAATATAGTTTCAAAGGTTGAAACAAAGTTAGTAATCCATTTCTTTATGCATTAGAAAGGCATATAAGGGTGTATGATTGGCATGATGGATAGTTATGGACAAAGCCCAATGTGATTGAGCATTATGCATGTTTTGGCCCAATGAGGACTTTCATGTCCCGGCCACTTGTTTTTTGTTTGTATTTCATTTCAAATTGTAATATGTAATTAGATTACTTAGATTAGAATTAGAAATAGAGATGGAAACCAATATCAAGGAGCAAGATGGGCCGGATGGAGATCCAACAAACTTGAAGATAATGTAATTATTTTCTTGTTTGAATCATGCATACTACCTAGGTGTGACCTTTTGATTTCCCTCTTGGCTCGGGTAAATCAATATAGTGAAGTCCATAACTATACCATATTTGTATGCTTATATTTATGTGATAGATATAGGATGCATACCAATGTATGCCAACCATGTATGATGAGACTTAATTAACTAAAACCCTCAAACAAATACTAAGGTATATAAGCCTTCCATTAATTTGAGGAGAACCAGAGTTCTTTATAGTGTGGGTTGTTGACCACAGTCAAGCTCACATTATATCGAATATGTTCAAATATAATTAAATGGGTCATCTTAGCTATCCCATTAGTTTGTTGACCACAGTCAAGGCTAATGGTTCTAGAGGCAAGATTAGGGAATGCATATATGATATGCATGCATCAAGAGTTGATAACCTAATGATCCAATAGTTATGTAGAGACACAATTGGTATAGAGATACCTACCTTTCAAGGGTATGGAATTTGGCTTGTTGACCATAGTCAAGGTCAAATTACATATCAAGGATTGGATATTGGCCCACTAAGAAAACCATCGGGTTTTCTCGGATTATATAGTGAGGGCTATTAATTCACAATAAAATAGTGGGAGTAAATGGATTAATTAAAGACCTTATTAATGCATACATATATATGAACATACTCCCATATCTTTTCTTTTTCACATCTAGGTCATCATCATGAGCACATCAAACATTAATATACGATCAATCTTGGATAACAAGCTAGTTGGCAACAACTATTCTTATTGGATCAGGCAAGTGAGAATTGTTCTCAGGGCTGAAAAGATCCACTATGTCTTGGATAAAGATCCACCACCACTTCCATCAGATGATGCCATTGATGAGATCAAAGGCATTTATCGAAAATACATGGAGGATAGTGAAACAGCAGCATGTCTGATGCTGGGTGCTATGTCCTCGGAGCTTCAGAAGCAACATGAAATGATGGATGCTAGAACCATCGTTTTGCATCTAGAGGAGCTTTATTCTTCTCAGGCTAGAACTGAGCAATATGAGATTGCTCGAGCTCTATTTAGCTGCAAAATGGTGGAAGGCACTTCAGCTGCTACTCATGCATTAAAGATGTATGGGTATATTGAGCATTTGAGTAGACTTGGCTATGTTATGGATAATGATCTATACATAGATTTAATCTTGTACTCGTTGGCTCCAAGTTATGCACCTTTCGTGCTTAACTTCAACATGAACAAGATCCAAGTATCCATTCCTGAGTTAATCAATATGCTCAAGATAGCTGATGGATCATTTAAGAAGGATCCAAAAAGTGTCATGGTTGTCACTTCTGCTAAAGGCAAGAAGCAGAAGAAGAAGATAACCAAGGTGCAGCCAAAGAATGGTGGGATCTCTAAGAAGAAGGTTGCCAAGAAAGAGAATCCCAAAGGAACTTGCTTCCATTGTGGAAAGGATGGTCATTGGAAGCGTAACTGCAAGGCCTATCTAGATTCTCTCAAGGAGAAGAAGCATGCTGATGCTTCTACTTCAGGTATTCATATGATTGAAATTAATACATATTCTATTGCTTCAAAACAATCTTGGGTATTAGATACCGGATGTGGATCTCATTTATGTAATGATCTGTGGGGCTTAGAAGCTTTAGAAGAGTTGGAAAGGCAGAGATATGTTTGCAATCAGCTACTGGACAGAACATCTCTACAACAGTTGTGGGGACTTACTATTTGCCTCTTCCTAGTGGATTAGTACTGGAATTAAATAATTGTTATTACGTTCCAGCTTTGTCCAAGAGTATTATTTCTTTCAGTTGTTTGATGAACGATTATGATATTTCTTTAAAGGATAAATGTTGTTACATTTTTAAGAACAATATATTTTATGCAAAAGCTATCATTGAGAATGGTATATTTGTTCTTGATTTAATTAAAGAAGTACATAATGTGGATACCAAGAGAATGAAACATGATAATCTAAATACCTCATACTTATGGCATTGTCGTTTAGGCCACATAAATGAAAAACGCATGACCAAATTGCACAAGTTAGGTGATTTGGGATCATTTGATTATGAATCATTTGATACATGCGAATCTTGTTTATTGGGAAAAATGACAAAAGCTCCCTTTATTGGTAAAGGAGAACGAGCTAAAATGGTTTTGGACTTAATACATTCAGATGTATGTGGTCCAATGACTACACATGCCAGAGGAGGTTACTCCTACTTCATTACTTTCATAGATGATTATTCCAGGTTTGGATACATCTATCTAATGAAATATAAGTCTGAAGCATTTGAAAAGTTCAAAGAATTCAGAAATGAAGTAGAGAAACAACTTGGCAAAAGTATTAAAACACTTAGATCAGATCGAGGTGGAGAATACTTAAGTCAAGAGTTTCAGGATTATCTTAAAGATAATGGGATTTTATCTCAATGGACTCCTCCATATACACCACAACACAATGGTGTATCCGAAAGGAGGAATCGAACACTATTAGATATGGTTCGATCAATGATGAGCCGAGCGGACTTGCCTAAGTCCTTTTGGGGATATGCACTAGAAACTGCTATTTATGTGTTAAATAGAGTTCCTAGTAAATCGATTGATGTTACTCCATATGAGATGTGGAATAACAAGAAACCCACTGTAAGGGCCCAAATTAGGCCTTAGTAAAATTCAAGGACATAATTCCAATTATTAATGTTTAATCAAGCTTAATTAGATGAATAATTGAGAGGTTAATTTAAGAGAAAGAATAAGTGATTAGGTTGATTTATGACATGCAAAAAGGTGTGGGTTGATTAAAGGACATGCATTTTGTTGAGGGATCAAGAAGGGAATTTTCCTAACTATTATATAAAGTCTTTTGCTAGTGGAATGAAAGGAAAAACTCATTAGAGATGGTGGTGAACGAAATTTTAGAGAGAGAGTTACAGCAATTTCCTTTTCTTCTTCTTATTTCTTAAAGCCATAGATGAATTCTCAAGGTCTTCTTGAAGAGGAAATATTGCATGTTGTTCAATCTAGATCATTAGTATAACTTTAAGGTAATATCCTAACTTGATAGTTCATCTCTTCATCTTCATCTCTTTCTTAATTTGATTGATGATGGAAGATTGTTGTTGAATGTATGAAATAATCTATAAGGAGAGAGAAAAGGTGGAAGAAACAAGGAAAAAGGGCTTGCTAGGGGTTGAAGACAAAGGAATTTTCAGCTAAGGTATGGGAATGTAGGTTGTTCATATTGCATGTTGAATTGCTTGCTGAATTTGGATATAATTTACAGAATTTGAAGTTACGTTTTTCTGGATTTTTACGTTTTGAGGTTGAAGAACAGATTGCCCTCTTCACGAGTCGTGAAGTCCTTCACGAGTAGTGAACTATTGTCCGACTCGTGAATCCCTTCACGAGTCGTGAAATTCTGCCCTTTTTCACCACTCGTGAGCCCCTTCACGAGTAGTGAAATGCTGCCCTTTTTCTCTACTCGTGAGCCCCTTCACGATTCGTGAAATGTTGCCCTTTTACTTCACTCGTGAGCCTCTTCACGAGTAGAACGTTTCTTCACGACTGATTGACCTATCTGGATTGTTTTACTCATAAGTTGAGCTATAGAACAGAAAATTGAGTGATTCTTTTTGCGTTGGAAACTAGACTTCCATACCTATATTTCATATGAAGAAACCTAAACTTAAATCGGTCTCTAAGTATATGGAATTTAGGGTTGAATTCGGACTAGTTTCCTAAACTGCTCACAGAAACAGAATTTACTATTATGTGCATATTGTTGCTACACTTGATAATATGATTTCTTTAATAAATTGAGAGAGATATTTGTTTATGTGACAGTAAAGTTAATTGGTTAAAGCATGTAATATGGCTATCCATGAAGGATTTATATGAATACATGTGCATTCAATTGTGTATATCAATAAAGACTAATGATGAAATATCTAACCTATACATGTAATTAGTTTTGTGCATGATTGTCATATGCCAAATTGATATATATATATATATATATATATATATAAATATACACATGTAATCCTATGACATGAAAGAGCACGTTTTGACATGTATCTATGCTATGAAATAAGGATTGCTATAGTATGACCTTGGCATGTGTATATGCCCTTATGGAAACATGTTGACATTCTGTATAGCACATGATTTTAATGATGATAAAGATATATATTTATATATTGGTAAATATGCTTATATGAATAAGTCTACTATATGTGAATGTACCCACAGGTACGTACATCTATGATTATGTATATGAATGTATGAGCATGTAAATGCCCTATGAGATAGAAGATATTTTAGCATGACTATGAACATGTGAGATGCTTAATGTGAATATGATCAAACTTATGTACATGGCTGTTGTGTGCAATTATGCTTACATGTACATATTATTTAATGATGGAGTAAATGTCAACTTTACTTGTAGAAAGAAGTAATTTGAATTGTAGATTAAATATGAACATATAAATATATAATACGATCTTACATGATTAGGTTTGAATGGTGAAAGATGTTTTAGAGCGATGATTCAAAGAATATGTGTAAAGTGAAATGTATGAATATGGTTTCACTTAATTGAAATGATATGATTAAGCATATGTGTTGTCACATGTAAGCATGCTGAAATACAGATCTACAGTGCTAAAACTCCATTATAGAAATTTTATTAAAGCATATAATGACATTGATATATGAGACCATGTATACAAAAATGTATGCATTAGAGAAGGAGTATATTGTCATCTGACTATTTTATACGAAAAGTGTATAAATTGTTTTTGAATTGTGCATATATGTATATGTACTAAAGAATATAGATATTTTTACATGCTTATGTACGGTTACAAATGGCCTTATATAAGTATAGTCTTGACATACAGAATAGTCGCATGATTTAATAGAATTACAAGAACAGAACAGTATTACCCAACAGTGAAATGTTCACAGGTTTACAGAAAGTTACACATAAGCGCTCTTATGAGTATATTGTTCATAGTAATACAAGAGTATACATGTGCATATAAGAATATGAATGTATAAAGAAAAGATAAAGTAAATAGATCTTTTTGCCTGCGTTGAGTCTAGGAAGTGGATAGATAGGCATGCCTATAAGGGTACCTTGCAGCTGCAAAAACAAACCTGTACCTTCGGGTACCATCGTTCAACCCCGTTTAGGTTGCAGTTCACCCCGTTTGGGTGACTAAATAACTTGTGCCTTCGAGTACCATCGATCAACCCCGTTTGGGTTGCAGTTCACCCCGTTTGGGTGACTAAACAAACTCGTACCTTCGGGTACCATCGTTCAACCCGTTATCCACCTCTTTAGAATAGTGCAGGCCTTATACCAAAGTTAAGAATAGTTTGATGTTTAATTTAAAGCTTTATGAAGCATAACAATTCATTAATCGATTTCATAATCTAATTTATATGTGAAATTTCTTTTCAGCACATATAGAAATTATGATATTTAAAGATGTTGCAATATACACTTATGCATGATTATATCATATAGAAATAGTGCATACAGAGTTATATAAATGAACTAGTGCATCACTAATATCTAAGTATGAACTATATTAGAGATAGTATGTTTTCTATAGCAAATGAATATAAGAGTTTATGAATAGGTATTCATGTTGGTGATTGCTTTTCAAATTAATACAGTTGAGTTATATGTTTTCCCTATATTTACTCGTTCTTGCTCTTTATTGAGAATTGATGTATATTGTCTTGTGCACACACATAAAGTGTTTACAGATTTACAAATGATAAAGTTCACATGATAATGGCATTTGAGATAGAAGCAAGCTAGAAATTCTATGTATGCATTGGTACAATAAGTATACAAACATAATTCTTGATAAATGATAAACTTTCATAGTACTAATGCTTGTTTTACTTACGAATATGCATAGGTCCTTGTGGATCATAAGTTTATATGTGAATATATATGTATACATGTATTCCTAGCATATGTTAAAGTATGTAATAAATGGAAGGAATGACTGAGTATAAACAGTGGTATAACAACCAATGAATGAATCGCAAGATTAAAGGACAAATATGCTTACATGGTTAAATGTGGTGTATATTAAGCGTCAATGCCGAATTTACTATCATTAAATCATTCGGTTATCATATATGGACTCTTGTCTGTATTTTCTTATATTGAGTATAAGTTATACTTTATAGTACATGATGTATGCTTATTGGCGACTACTGTGAGTAGTCATTTATCATGATTTAGTATTCCCCACTAAGCTTTATAGCTTAGCACGGATTTTTGTTTATCCGTGTAGGTTGTGAGAACAGGACTTTCTTCCAGGACTGATATCTGCAGCAGGTTGGCCAACACAAGTCTTAGAAGATTAATAATAGAGTCTTCTTTTTGTCTTTATGTTTTGTAGTTGTGGAAACTCTAAATATGTTGGAAATTTTGTATTTACTACAGATGCTTTGTATATGTAATATTTTATGTTAGCGAGATGCACCTATAAGTGAAGTTTCTAATAGTTAACTTTTGGATATCTGTTTAGTAGATTATCAGATGAAATGTTGTGATAAGCATGCTTAATTAACATTAATCAAAGTGTTATAGCTAAGTACAGGGTAAGGGTGCTACACCCACGCTTTCTCATATGAAAGTATGGGGTTGTCCTGCTTATGTGAAGAGGACAATGTCAGACAAATTGGATGTTAAGTCTGATAAATGTTTATTTGTGGGATATCCAAAAGAAATATTTGGATATTATTTCTATCATCGCTTAGAACAAAAGGTGTTTGTTTCAAGGCATGTTGTCTTCTTGGAAAGAGAATTTCTCCTACGAGAGGACAGTGGGAGTAAAATTGAGCTTGGTGAAGTTCAAGATCCACAAATAGAAGATGATCAACCGATTGAACCCGAAACTGAATTTCATAATGATGAGATTACAGTTGAACCTAATTATACACAAAATCCTAGAAGATCTACTAGGATGCGTTCTATCCCTGTGAGATATGGATTTCACGTTGATTCGGATAGAGGCATAACTGTAGTAGAGGACAATGAGCCTACAAGCTATCAAGAAGTTTTGAACAGTTTAGAACGTGATTTATGGCTTAAGGCTATGCAGTCCGAAATGGACTCCATGTATGAGAATAAAGTATGGACTTTAAATCAACCACCTGAAGGGATAAAACCCATAGGGTGCAAATGGGTCTTCAAAAAGAAGACTGACATGGAAGGTAATATAGTTACCTATAAAGCTCGCTTAGTAGCAAAAGGTTATCGTCAAAAAGAAGGTATTGACTATGACGAAACTTTTTCTCCTGTAGCGATGCTTAAGTCTATAAGAATAATTTTAGCCATTTCAGCTCATTATGATTATGAGATTTGGCAGATGGATGTGAAGACAGCTTTCCTTAATGGAAATCTTACCGAGGATGTGTATATGACACAACCAGAAGGATTCACATCAAGAAATGGCGAAAAGGTATGCAAGCTTCAAAGATCCATTTATGGATTGAAGCAAGCCTCTAGGAGCTGGAACATACGATTCAATGAGACAATCAAAGAGTTTGGTTTCTCACAGAATGAAGATGAACCTTGTGTGTATAAAAGGGTCAGTGGGAGTGCAATTGTCTTCCTAGTTTTATATGTAGATGACATATTGATCATGGGAAATGACATTTCTCTTCTCCAATCTGTTAAAATATGGTTATCCAAGCAATTCTCCATGAAAGACCTTGGAGAAGCATCCTATATTCTGGGAATAAGGATCTATAGAGATAGATCCAAAAGGTTGCTAGGTCTTTCTCAGAGTACATATATAGATAAAGTATTAAAGAGGTTCAATATGGATCTCTCTAAGAAAGGGTTTATACCCATGGTGCATGGGAAACACCTTTCTAAGTCTATGTGTCCACAGACACTGGAGGATAGAGAGAGCATGAATAGAATACCATATGCATCTGCAATTGGTTTTATCATGTATGCTATGTTATGTACACGTCCAGATGTAGCATTTGCTTTGAGTGTCACAAGCAGATTCCAATCTAATTTTGGAGAGGAACATTGGGCAGCTGTCAAGAATATTCTTAAGTACTTGAGAAGAACTAAGGATATATTCTTGGTATATGGAGAGGGCAATTTGGAAGTAAACGGGTATACAGATGCCAGCTTCCAATCTGACAAAGATGATTGTAAATCACAATCTGGTTATGTGTTCATAATGGGAAGAGGAGCAGTTAGTTGGAAAAGTTCCAAACAAGAAACAACTGCTGATTCCACGACGGAAGCTGAGTACATTGCTGCTTCAGAAGCAGCCAAAGAAGCAGTCTGGATCAAAAAGTTCATAACCGAACTAGGAGTGGTGCCTAGCATTGTTGATCCGATTCCTTTATATTGTGACAACAATGGAGCCATTGCGCAAGCAAAGGAACCACGGTCTCATCAGCAATCCAAGCATGTTCTCAGACGCTACCATCTCATAAGGGAAATAGTAGCTAGAAAAGATGTGAAAATAGAAAGGGTTCCCACAGATGACAATGTGGCGGATCCCCTCACTAAAGCACTTTCCCAGATTAAGCATGATCACCATATAAATAGCATGGGTCTGAGACATATGAGTGATTGGCTCTAGTGCAAGTGGGAGATTGTTAGAGAGTATGCCCTAGAGCCCATGTAATAGGGATGTTTTCATATGTATGAAATTTATATTCTTAATAAAAGGCATCATTCATTTATTAATGCTGTGTTTGAATACATGAGTTTGTAAATCTTAAATTAATAAATGAAGTCCTAGATATTATAAACACAGTGCAAAGGCAATCATGAAGGTGTTCATGATGTGAGATGTCTATCGCATGCAAATGTGTTAATATCTAAATATCCCTAGTCATAGAATTAACAAGATAGGACATTGTTAATTCGGACAGACTAGCACATGTTATGCTTCTTGAATGGTTCAAGCAATGGTTCTCATAATTGTGATTATGGATGATAATCAAAGCTAACATGTGGATGCTTGTTAGAGGAACAAGTTCATTGGAGACTTGCAAAGAGAATCCTCATATGGATATTAAATCTATGTCAGTGAGGAATCTCTTCATAGCAGTTGTGCAAGTATCCTTGGACTTGAGATCACCAAAGTTATCTTAAGTAGCAAGTGGTATACTTTGACTCCATAACTGATTACTTCCAACTGGGAGTGAACATAGTTAGGAGATTGGGTATATCATGACCTACTTGAAGATAGTTGAGTGATTGACAAAGGATTCACCACCCCAGATTTAACAAGGGAAGTTATCTCACATGATTCTATAATTACCTTGTTCAGTGAATCTCTGGCCAGAGTAATATGCCGTGATGGATGGAGATCCATGAAGGGCATTTTAGGAACAATGGTTAAATTAATAGAACATACATAATTGGATTTATATGAGTTGACAGAAATCCATACTCAGAATCTAATTGAGATAAGAGTGGTGAAAGGAGTAATTGCACGGTAACTGTTTCTATGGAAGGGTACAGTCAAACCACATGACTTTCCTGACATTTGGGTAGTCATGATGCCTAGCTAGAGGCCAATCATGACTTGTATAATGATGTATCAAAATATCAATAGAGATTGATAAAATGATTTAAAGGAGTTTAAATCATGTGAGTTTTGAATAGAACTCACAATTACATATTATACTGCCAACATGGACAGGAAACCAATAGGTCACACACATATAGAGAAAAGGGTAAAATGGTAAAATGACAAGGATAATAATATTTGATATTATTATAAAGGTAGAGAGGAGAATATGATAATAATTAATTAAAGAGTTTAATTAATTATGATCAAATAAAATTATCCGCGGAACTTTTGAGAAATGTTTTGTAAATTGGACCTAAATGAAATAATGTATTTCATGATTAATTATTATTGTCTTATAAGTGTTATAAGACTACTATAAGTGTTATAGGACTGATATAATAATTAATAGGACCATTGGAGAAATTATAAAGGGCCAAAGGAATGAAGAAGTTGGAGGAAGCCCTCCAAAAGAGGGCTACACGCCAACTCCATACAGAAGGGCTTAGAGGGCTTTTTCTTCGACCAAATTAATTTATATATATTACATAAGTGTTATGGAACTCACATATTTAATTTGGTTGGATTTGGAATCCATTTGGGTATTTAAATCCAATTAGATGCACAAAGGGCCTACTTTGTGGATTCTGTGCATGGTCTTTTATGAAAAGATTTAATTTGGATTTAATTAAGCCCAAATGATTATAATTAATTCCAGAAGCCCAATTAATAATTCTCCAGCAATTTTAAAGAGCCCAATCTCATTAAGGAGTTGGAATTTTAACCTAACTATAAAAGGCCAACTAATGAGAATTAGGGTTAAGTGATTAAAACAAAAAGAAAGTCTTTTTCTCTTATTTTTCTCTCTCCCTTTTTATGCCACTTCCATTGCTAGCCTCTTGGATTTCGGCCAGCCCTAGTTGAACACCAATTTGTTTGTTCAATTTACCCCTCTCTAGTGTGGATTACTCATTGGAGGTGTTCGATTTTGGATACTGTGGTTTGCGACAACCCGGTGCGAAGTAAAATCAACTGTTCAACAAAAATCAAAGGTGATTTTTCTTATTCTCATATAGTTATATTGTGTATTCATGGCAAGATCAGATCTTATGGTTAAAAATTTTAAAATTCCGCTCATGTATGTGATGCATGTAACCATTAAATTCCAACATCCCCACGGGGGAATTTTTTGGGGATTCCCCGCCCCATTCGGGGTGGGTCCCCACCAGGGACGGGGATTCCCCGCCCGTGATCATCCCTAATCTCTAGTTGAGTTTCTTGAAATGGTGTTTAGACCGACACTCTTCCATGATGTGACTCAGTTATCGAACCTTTATTTCTTTCCTTCTACGAATTTCTATATTCCATTTCTTACTCTTCTATAACACGTTGAGAAGAAAAGATCGAGTTTCATTTAGGGTTTTCAGTATTTATTTCTCTTTTAACTTTACGAGTTTGAAAAACAAAAATAACATGCTAAAATTTTTTATCAATTAAAAATTCAAAAACTAACAGTTTCATGTCTTTTAATATAGCATGAAAAGAACATACTCTTTTTTTTGTCACATTAAGGATTTCATGTGCAAGTAAATAAAAAATCAAGGACTCAATATGAAAAAATAAAAGCAAGAGAACCCAATCTCCAAAATCCTAAAAGTTTATGATACCAAATGTGTTTCTTACCTAAATTTATACAAAAACAAAATTTGAACAAAAAATATCCATTACCTCTTCTTCCCCTCCAAAATCCTAAAAGTTCATGATACCAAATGTGTTTCATATCCTTTAATATTATAAATGTAAGGCCACAACATGTACCCCAAAAGACTATATGCATGGTGAAATGATATTATGTCTGATTTAGGTTTGGTTAACTAAAGCATTGTGAGTGGGACCTAAAGGGATTTGTTTTGACAAAGTAAGGGCAATATGATCCTTTTAAAAAAAGTTATACATGTGTTTAATTAGAAGAAAATGTTAAGTAGGGGTTCAATTGAAAAGCAAAGGAAAGAGTTTAGGGAAAAATATAACAAATTAAAGAGAATTAGGGAGCTAAGTGAAATTTTTACTTGGCTAACAAGTGGACCAATGGAAAGACAACACTCAGTCTTCCTAGACTATTCTTGAATGAAGGAGATAAAAAGTTATTTCTTTAAAGGGATGGCCGGCCACCTTAAGGGCTGTAGGCAGCCATCCCTTTCTCCCTTATTTTTCCCTAAACTAACCCCAATTAACCCCTAAAAAGCTAACCAAGAAATTGGAGGAAAGAGAAATTAATGGTTAGCAAATTATAAGATAAAATCTCTCTTTCTCTTCTCCTTGATTTAGATTCAAGAGAATAAATGATTGTTTATATGTGTGAATTTATGTTATTTTAAGGACAATCAAGCAAGGGTCACTACAAAAAAAATTGATTTTACTGACGGAATTTACCGATGGCTACAAATTCCATCGCTAATATTGAGATAGTACTAACAGATTATCGATGAAAAGATAGATTTGTCGGTAAAAACAAAAAAATTCTAGAATGCTGACATTTTTAGAGACGGTATAGAAAAACGATCGGTAATATTAACAAGAAATATTCACGCCATTATGTAGCGATGATTTAGCAACAAACACATGCATCGGTATGGATGTCAAACATTGTAATTAATGTACCGATGGAATTCAGCTTTATTTTAAATTTTTTAGCGATGAATTAGTGACAGTTACCTATTCTGTCGGTAAATAATGGGAGAATAGGGACGAAAGATTTGTAAATTATTGAACGGTATTTGCATCGATAATCTGTCGCTATTAGTTTTATTATTAAAAAATAAATATTTAAAATTTACTTTTTTATTTTTTAATAAAATATTACTTTTTTCCAAATAAATCCTAGACTAGATATTTTTCATTGTTATTATATATAATTTTTTCTGAAAATAATTAATTTATTTTAGTCATATGCATACATTTTAATTATAAATACAACATTTTTTGTTTTATGAATATCTAAATAAAAATTTGCTATATTTTGATATGATATATAAATATGATTTATATTTTTTAATATTTAAATTTAATTCTATCAATATATAAAATAACTCATATTACCCTACAACTTTTAAATCAGATTGAATATTAATTCATAATAATTTATAGTATAAAACTAAATATAATTTTATTTTTAACTTAAAATTTAATAAAACTATATTTTTTTGTAAATTTAGACATAACCAAAAAAAATTGGTCCCTCATTATAAAGGTTTGTGCAGGAACACATCCCGCTTTATTATTTTGCCCTCTGAAACCTCTCTTGTAAAACCACCTAAAAAATGTGCTTAAATGTAATTAACTTAAAAGAAACCCTAACTCTTTCTTTCTACCACTAGAAAACGCGATTGCATGTCCTCTGCTCTGCAATGAAATTCTGCATCCTCTTCAATCCGTTCTTTGTGATGCTGAAGCTGCACTCATCATCTTCTCTCCTAGAGGAAAGCTTTAAATCTATATAGGGTACAAGTAGTACTAAGAGTACAAGCTAACTGGGTTTAATTTATCAGTCAAAATTATTGGTATGATCTTTCTTTTTTCTTTTTCTTAGCTTCAAATCTTCATTACTAATTTTGTGCTATTCAATTTTAATTTTTTTTGTCAGAAATTTTGACTTTGATTTGTTAGAATCTTTATGGTTTTTGGGTTTTTCCACTTCTATTTTAATTTTTTAGGTCCATAAATCACTATAAGAGAAAGGATTTGGTACTGACCTTGTTGGAAGTATTGTGATTTGGTGTTCTAATTGCAAATATTTTTTACTTCCGGTAATCTCTGTTTACTTTTGGTAATTAAGTGAAAATCCAATTATTTATTTTTTACAGTAATTTCTCTGAAGATGGCTCACATGACAAAGGATGTTTCTTTTCGTGGCCAGAAGGCAAAACTTAGCAAGGCTCCCACAAAAGTCATGATTATACCTGGCAAAGACATTGTACAAGTGATATAAAAGGTTCATCAACATTTCATATTTTTTATTTTATATTTTTTCTAGTGTGTTTATGTTGAAATAGGTTTCTAGTTTTTGAGATGTGGGTTAAGTGGAATTAAGCTTGTAAAAAGCTGATGCATACATAGTTGATTATGTGTCTAAATGTTGTATCAGATGATGGCATGTTATGGGTATTCAGTTTTTCTCCTTTTGATTATCAATTATTTCATCAAGTTGGTTAATCAATTATTCCAGGATGTGCATGTAACCATGGATGGGATGACCAATGAACTTTGAAGTGAAAAGCAGTAGGAGATTTTGATAGACTCATATATATCTCAATCCTGGCATCTTGAAATGGAAAAAGAGCTTGCACCTTGGGTCCCTAATGAAGATGTCCCCTAGTGTCCTGAATTAGAGAATATATTTATGTGTGATAGCTATGTCTTTATGCCATATACCCTTATTAGGTTGAATACTGAAATTAAAATATGGCTTCACTATTATGTTCGGTGCAACTTGGATATGTATAATTACAAAATTCTTATGGGTGCATTTTCAATCATTTTAGTGCACATCATACTTAATAGATTTGTGGGGTTTTGGTATAGAAATCATGATTGCAACCTAAAATTTTATGTTGTTTAATCAGTTGAATTAAACCTATTTGGTCACATATCATTAGCTTGTTGGTACATGATTAGATGACAATATGATTGATGCTTTTTGGGGTTACATATTGAAGTGAAAGATGCACTTACATGGGTATAGTTGCAATTTGCTATGCATTTGGAAATACTTTTGTAATTTTACCCTAGATACATTGCATGCCTTTTGGTAATATGGGAATATGATATATTTATGGATTTTTTTATTTATTTCTCATCTGTCTATAGGGGTGTAACGGCTGATGATAGTGGGTACGAGGAGGCTGAGGACATAATGTTTGATTCATGCAATAGTGAAACCTTTGGAGATGCATATGTTTCTTATACTAAAAGCCTTACTGACTTAACCTATGGGATAAATCTTAATAGAGAGTAATTTCTCTCAAGTTCGTATGTTCACATCTAAAGCAGTAGACTGAGGATACTCAATTGCTGACATGTGAATGTAATTAATTAGATTGCTATTCGTACAGATAATTAAAAGAACTTTTGCTCGCTCAATAATCCAATGTTCAGTCTCCATCACCACCCTTTCAAAGAAGTGACTAGACTATTAGAAGCATATTTACAGGTTAGAAATTTCTTATTTTTAGATGCATAGAAATAAAATCCTCGAATATTGTTATTATTCATTTGTTGTGTGGGATTATGTATGTTGATAGGGAATTAATCATACTTACGTAGTTTAGTTTATAGAAATTCAATTGTTGATAATAATAGGAAAAAGAAGAAATCATAAATAAAGAGCAATTATAGATTGGAGTTGAGAAATGTACATGCCATTGATATGACAAATACTAATATTCTCAAAATTAGTGGTACAGTTGTATGTCACGGCAATATTTGTTGTAACCTTTCATTTTTCACGATTAAAATTAACTAGTAGACCCAGTAAGCTCAACCCCATTATGAAGTCTCTAAGGGCATATCCTATCAACATACTGTTTAGCTTAACATAATAATTATGTTTAAAAAGCAATAAAAATCTAATAGTGTATGAATTATAGTTCACATAATCATAATTCATATTTATTATTATCTTATTTACTTTTTAAAATGATTAGAGTATTTACATTGAACACAAAAGAATTACTTATGCAAATGATAATAAGAAAATTGAAGATAATAAGATGTGGCTATTACTTATTTTATTTTGTAGTTGTATTCAATGGATTAAATTTTCTTATATACATCTAAATTTATTTTAGTTTGTCTAATTTTTATAAATTACTTTTATGATCTTTATACAAACATTCTTTATGAATATTATTGTCCTGTAGAGAATAACTTTTGCATTTGCAATCTAAAAATCCTTTGACTTTATTTTAATAGTTGCTTTGAGCATAATAGGCACTAACGTTGATTTTGTTGTCATGTGTTCAGTTTTCATAGATTAAAAAAGCTGAAGAAGCAGAAATTGATACAACCATTGTGCCCATTGGGGAACAGATAAATTTTGTTCAGGTAATTTACTCCGTAGGTTCTATATTCTATTTTCTTCCTACTTTCTAGATTAGAATTGTAGCTGGAAATTCTTTGGATTTGTTAAATATCTGTATATACTAGAAACTTACTGTGTATATGATTTTCATCAATTTAAATAGATAATTAGCCATTCTTGAATCAAGATTACTTTACAAGAAAAAGATAAAGAAAGATAAATTCTTCTTTGCCATTAAGATTCTATTAAGTGGTTTCTGATGGAAGTGAAATTGAACAAGTATTTGACTATTTGTTTATTTGATAAATTTGCATAGTAAGCTTTAGCTGTCTTAGCTAACTCCTTCATCTCTCTTTTGGTGAATCTTTTCATATTTGTTTGGCAACAAATTAATGATTTTGAAAGACATTAATGGTATTATTGATGTCAACAGCATATTGGTGGTTGAACTAGAATATCTAAAATAGTTTTTAAGAATTGAGCTTTAACCCATTTCTTTCTACTGTTGTTGTCTCTGTTCTTGCTTTCCATATTTTATCTTATGTGCGGTTTATTGATTTTTCATACACCGATTTGGCATTTGATTAAGTTGCTTATGCTAAGCTCAACATTGTTTTATTTCATAATTTGTTGTTGTCTTCACTTGTTTATCTCGTGTAATATTGCCAAATAATAATAACTTGTGTCTATTGTACAATTCCATGTGACTATTTATGTTAATTTTTCTTGTGAAATTGGATAGAAGTACCTATTTTATAGTTTTCTTAAGTTCAAAAACTTCATTTCATAATTTAGGAATTGGCGACAATATTATAGCATGCATCAATTATATTATAGCATCCATGTCCTATCTTGACATGTGAAGCACAATTTCAAGTACAATAACTTATTCTACATTGACAAACTTGCAGGGTACAAAAATTTAATAAATTTAATAAATTTTGCTCTTGTTTTAGGAATTTGTAGCCACAATGGGTAAAAGAAAACTCAATTAGCTAAGCTTTAGTTTAAGCTAAATGAGATTTGCATATCTGTACTCTGTATCATGTATTTATGATTTTATGTGATTATGCTTCATGTCAAGTAGACAAGTGGTTAAAAGAGAGAGGACCTCGAACTTACTAAGATGATAATTAAAAGCTTTCTCCATGTTAATAAGAAATAATGGTTCTTAAGTAGTAAGTTTCTATACATAGTTGATTTGTTAGCTTTTTCCATGTCTGAAATAATGGTTTGTATAGTTCACTTGACAAAAATTGGAAACAATCTAATTTCTAATGAATCTTATAAGTAGTTAGTTATTGTGCAATAGCACAGTTATTCATTTTTTTCCATTTTACATGTTTTAATTTTGAAATTTAAAGGTTTAAATATGCACACACAATCATGAAATAAGTATAGTACACAATTGAGAAATATATGTATACACATGACAGACTGCATTAATTTTTTTTCTTGATTCATAATAACAGTTTGCTGAGATACAATCAGTTGGGTGTGCACAACAACATTTATGCTTGCATGCATGTGCTTAGATGTCTTTACTCTTTGTTAAGTATCCTCTAATTTATAGATTTGAGATGCTAACTACCTTCATGTGTAATTCCATTATAGATCAAAACCAGCATAGATAAAAACCAGGCTTGACTGATCATTTTGAGTTGTTTGTAAACAAGCATGAGGTATTGTCATTCCATCTTTTAATTTGTGCTACTCTTTTCTTATAATTCATTGTTTGCTTCATATCTTCAAATCCTGTTACTTATGGTTATTGTCCTTGAACTGCTCAGATTTGCAATGCATATACTAAATTGAATGATCCTGTGGTACAATATGAGTGATTTACTGAACAACTCAAGGTATGCTTTGTTCATTACAATGCTTTTATTTTCAGCAAATCATCTTGAACTTCTATCCGAAAGGGATTAATTTTTTTTTTCTTTTTTCCTTTGTAACTGCAGCAAGTGAGGGGTTAGATCTAAAGCTGAGTTAGATTTCGTGTGATGGGGCTGGAGATGTTGTCAAGTGATGATAAAATTTTACATTATCAAGTCATTTTTAAAAGAGTTGATCATTTAAGCCCTTGCATTAGTTAAGTTAATGAAATGTTATAACATATAACGGATACTTTTTTTTCTTTTTGGATTTTGGGGTTGTTTTTCATTTTAATGTATATATTGATTTTGTTATATAATAAAATTATTAATTGATATATACCTTTAATTTAAATTTTAGACTATTTTTTAAAGGGTAATATATAATTGAAAAAGTAAATAATAAATTAGTTTTATCGATAAAATACCGATGGATATATCTATCGCTTTTTTTTTAAATAAATTAATATTTTGTTTTAAATAAATTTATCGACGGATATTCCGCTAGTAAAAAGTCAAACCGATGAAATATCCGATCGATTTTTTAGCAAAACTACTGATGGAATTGTTTTATATTTCTATCGGTAAAATTCGTCGGTAAGTCTTACCGATGGATTTTTTTGTCGATAATTTTGTACCTATAAACATTTTATCGACGGAAGAATTTCATCGGTAATCCATAAAAAAAAGGTTGATAAGGCCTTTTTCTTCAGTAAAATACCCTATTCCATCGGTAAAAATCCATCAGTAAAATCATTTTTTTTTGTAGTGGGTAAAGAGAGGGAGGAAGAAGAAAATTGAAGAAAATGAGTGAAGCTTGTGAAGGTTTGGGAGTTTGTTTTCTAATCTATATATTTATTTTATTCAACTGGATGTATATGTTATATTTGTTGTATGATTGATAATAGACATGATTATTGTTGTGTTGTGTTAAGAAAATGACGATTTATGCTTTGGAGAGTGAAAATAATGGAGTTTTGCTTAGGGTTCATGTGAACAAGTTTTAGTGTAATTTGAATAATTCCTTCTATAGATGTCTGATTAAGGTGATTCTAGTTTTAAATGAGATATAAGACATAGATCTACAACTTTGTAGTAGAAACTGAGACCTGAATCTATTTCCAAAGTGTTTGAAATTTAGCTTGAAATTGACAGACCCCTACTGTTTGTCATTTAGGAGTAGTCTGTAATTGTTTTAGTTATATCTTAAGATTTAGAAGTTAGAATTGAGTGATTTTTAATTTTTGAGAAACCAGAGACAAATTGGAACAACTTTGTATAAGACCACTTTCCATGAAAATCTCGTTTTCTTGGACAAAAATGAGATACAAATTGAAATTTGAAATCTGCCTTTGTGTAGAATTGACCTCATAGTCAACGGAAAAAACCTAATGACTATAACATAGCCTAAGTTTCAGTCCAGAACCAAAGTGTAACCTATGTCACGATTAATAGGTATTACCTAGTGACCGTGACCATTCCCTATTTTTTCAAAACTTGTTTTCAAGGCCTCAAATTGATACCAAAGCACATTTAGACCTTTCTAAACATGTTTAAAATGTTTTGAACATAAACACAAGAGTAATATGTGTACTAAAGTGAATGTAGAACATAATAAATTAGTGAAGTGAAGTTAAAGATCAAACCTTAAAATATAAAAATTTGTACAAGTAATGAATGTGAGTGAACATGATAAATGGTAAGCATAGTGTTACATGTTGCATGATAAATGATAATTATATTAATGTTAATTTTAAGTGTATTTGAAGTTTAAGTGACTATAAATTGGTTTAGTGATTTTGTTGCATGCTCTATTTGTTATATTATCTCTATGAATCTAAATGTATCAAATGTGATGAATTTGAGTGATTAAAGACTACTTGTAAGCCTAAATTTCATATAGTAGTGGATAAATAGGCATGCCTATAAAGGAGATAGTGATCGCAGCTACTAGTGTTGTCACCTGAGGGTGATAGGTGTTTCGATACCTTTTGGTATCTAGTGATTTGAGACTATCATGTCTCACCCGTACGATACTATTTATTAGTGTTGCCTGATTCGAGACTATTATATCTTGCATGTTCGATACTGCTTGTCAATGTTGCATGTTTGTACCCCGTATCCACCATTTATGAGAATTTAGGCAATAGAAGTGATCTAATTAATGAATAATGATAAGTGACCAATAGTTCAAGTGTTGCAGTGCCTCATGATAGTGTTAGTGCTTTTCATTGAATAATGAAGTGTAATTGAAAAATTGTATTGTATTGTTATTGAGTACATAATTGAAAATTTAACAAAATGGGGTTAAATGCATGTACTCGAATAAAAGTGACATTATATTATGTTATATGCATTGGCATGTTATGTTACTTATATTTGAGACTTCGAAAGGTAGTCAATTGCACTATTTACGCCCCACTGAGCCATTACTCAGCACGGCTGTTCTTTCCGTGTAAATACACAGGTGTAAGAAAAAGTACTTTTTTAGAGTCAACATCTGTAGGCCACTAGAAGGGTAGCGAGTGAAGGCTGATTTTGATAATGTATATTTTTGTAAATGTATAATGTTAAAGATTTGAAATATATGTAATGAATTAAATTGTAATTATACCTTAAGTGAATTATATGCCATATGTATAAATGTATTTTTGTACAAGTAATTTAACAAAATAATAAGTATATAAAAAGGTAATAAGAGCGGGCATTACAATAAATATATATAATTTTAAGTACATTTAGGAAATAATCACAAATTAAATTTTTATTGAATTTGATACAAACAAAAAAAATATTCAATTTAAAAATAAAGTTTAAATTTTGGGATTCTAAATATAAAAATTTATTTAAACTAAATTTTATATTTGCAAGAGTTTCCATGAAAGTAAAAAAAAAATGAAGAAGGGACATGTTTGCTCATGTACCATTGCCTTTACATTTTTTTTTTGGTTTGGTAATATCTCTAAGTGAAATGGCTCATATTTTCTGACCATATTTCCCTTAATATGTAATGATAAATAGAAATACAAAGCATTTTTTAATTTAAAAATATTTATAAACTATTTAAAATGATTCATATTTATCTTTATTTTTAATGGTAAGTATCAATATAAACCACCTTTTAACAAACAAGAATAAATGTGATTTATGGTCCTTCCTGACTTGAATAGGGATTAATCTGAATGTGGTGTGATTTAAAGATACCTCATGTCTGTACGAACCTATTTAGAACGCCTCATGATCTAACAAACAAATAATAAATGTGATTTAATTTGGCCACTATAGGTAGGAGTGAGCAAGAGTTGGTTCGGTTCAAAAATCAAACCAAACAAAACTAACTAAAAGCGAAATTATGAAAATTTTCCAAATCAAAATCGAACCAAAATGCTATTATAAATGAACTAAAATCGAATTAAAATTTTTAATATGTTCAGTTTGGTTACATAGTTAACCAAAATTTAAATATTGTTTTGAAAAAGATAGTAATTGTATTTAAAAACTGTACAAATCATGAGATTGGAATAAAAAAAACCTATTGGAAATAAATTACAATCCAAATTAATAAAAATATACAAGTCCAAATCGGAATAAAATTAAAATTCTACTCAATATTCTAATAAAATCCAAAATGAAATTCTTCTTCATTCAAATCCATTCCATATCAACCTTCATTCAATCCAATTCCATAACTCACCTGAAAATACCACATATTAATAATTTATAAATGCACATATATAAGCAGCAAATCCAAATAAGATAATTTACATAAACATTACTGAAGGAGAATTATAAAATGCAGCAGCTTGGTAGCTCTTGCAAAATTGTTAAATTAATCCATATTTAGCAAGCTATTATAAGTAAATTAAATCAATAAAAGAAATATATAAACATGATTATTCTGCTCCTAACAAAAAAAAACATATCAACTAAATTAAATCAATAAAATTGTTCAAGCAATATTACAAATGTTTTAGGAAATTTCCTTCATAGTATGATTGCAAAATAGATGAGGTTGCTACTGTAGAAATATAAATTAAATCATAATCTTCATATGTTAACATGCATACTAAATACACCTTGTCTCCATCAAATCATAAGTGATAACCACAGAAAAAACATTTCCCAAGGCCCAAACAGTCTATCCAATAGCACTTGGCAGGGCCTAAAGCCCATTAACAAAGAGAACCAAGCATGAGTTGGAAGACAAGACAGGGGCTGTATGATGTTCAATCGGACTAATGGGATAGCTCGTCCTACCAGTCCACTGACACAAGTCAGTGCCTATGCCTTTCACCTACTCCCTATCACTTTGTCGCTCACCTGCTCCAACTGCCAATCACCACTCCTCAAGTACACAAGTACCCTTCTTTATCTCTTATAAATAGCCTAATGCATAGTGGCTTCGGGTATTGAACATCCGAGACTCTCTCTCTAAGTACTGTCTCTCTAGAAAGCTACTAACTTAAGCTTCAAAGTTCTTATGCCTAGTCCAACCGAGCAATTTTTCTTGCAGGACTCTACCATTCGATCGAGAGCTATGACTGTCAACTCTCTTTTCTTAGATAAAGAAATTTTATGTCTTATCATTTGGTGCTTTCATTGAGAGCTATGGCAGGTTCAAGATACAATGAGCGCACAACCTCCAGAGAATATGATCGCAATGGCAATAGCTAAAGTAGATCTAGGCCTACAGGAAAAAGAGAGAGATCTCCCAGATCACCTACCAAGGGTAACCTTCTTCCAAAATTTGACGATATTGTTCTACGGCAGCTGAAAAACACCCTCATTTCTATCAGGGACATGTGCGCTATTCCTAGTGACTTCACTAAGAGCATCGTCTAAACAATTAGAAATGGAAAAATGTCCAGAACTTCTGAAAGAGACCATGAAATAGACTTCATGGATGAAGACTTCAGAACAAGGAGAAATAGGGAAATCTCTATCAACGAGCCATGACCCACAACGGTAGGAGAATGGGGGTTAGAACCCCAGGCAAGTACGATAAAGGGAAAGGGATAATGTCCTCGAGTAAAGACTCTCACCTCATCCATTGGAGATTATCTATCCTTCATGTGCATGCCAAATCATAGTCGCACAAAGGGACGTAGCAACGAGTTCACCTCAATGGCCATGAGTAGGGAAGACAAGTGGTTCAAACAAAAACTCAAGTAGTTTGGCTTGAAGGGACCTAGAAAAGGCATGTTTGAGGGAAACTTAAGGGATATTAGATGGCATATACATGAAGATCGCACAGTGAAAAAATAAAATAATGATCATTCATGCCATGCAATATACGACTTAGAATCGAAACATGCAATTTTAGAGTTTTAAAAACTTACAAGCTTGGATGCTCTTGAAAATTTGATTTTGCAATGGCAAATGTATAAGATAGACTTATACACTTCAGATCTGGAATACCAATGCCAAAGGAGCAGCCTTTATGCCACACCACTCTATGCTCACACACATACTTGCAAAGATAGCTTAAAATCGATAGTGCTAGCTCTATGATTGTGTGTTCGGCAATGGAAATGGTTTGAAGCAACAAGATCTGATCTTGTTCTTCCTTTAGGTTGCTATTGTTGCTCAAGAACACAAGAGAACAAGAAAGAGTTCTTTCCCCTTGAGTGATTCGGCCAAGAGAGAAAAAGAGCAAAAACGGCTAGCTTTTATTCTTTTAATTTATTAATATATATCACTTGTTTTAGGTCAAGTTTGAATGCCGAAATTTAGTGATAATTTCAGCCTTCATCACTTCCTAATTAAGAGATATATCTTAATTTAAATTCTATTAGAATTTAAATTCAAATGGCATTAGTCATTTAATCAAAACAAACTTACTTATTTAAGGTGATTAGTTGCCGAATTCAACTAGGATTCCTAGCTTGAATGTTGGCTACATTAATTCCCTCTCAATTATTATATTTTGATTAAATACAATTTAGGATTTAATACTCAATTAACTTAATTATACACAGATAATTAATTAATTCAAATTAAACCTAGCACATGCCAATAAATTTCTCTCATAACCAACTGTTAACAGATTTGCCTTAAACAGCTAGCTATTTAAGGCAAAATAACAGTCCTATAGATTTGCCTTAAACAACTAGCTGTTTAAGGTAAAAACCTTATTTGACCGATTTGCCTTAAACGTAGCTGTTTAAGGCAAAATCAGAGCTGAACTGATTTGCCTAAAACAACAAGTTGTTTAAGGCAAAAAACCTGTTCAACAGATTTGCCTGAAACAGCAAGCTGTTTAAGGCAAAAATCTGTTTACCCATTGCATACATTAATTTGACTTTAAATAAAAGCCCAAATTAATTCCCAATGCACTATTTAAATATTTTAAGCCCAATGCTTTGTGTGCGATCATATAAGTCCATTTAATATTGGCAATGAATTAATAAATTAATTCAAAGGCTATAAATATTCTCTAGCAAGATATTATAGCATTCCAAATTAAATGAAAATGCAAATGGCATTCAGTGACCTAATGCAATTTTGCATAGTCCCTTACCCTTAAATATGAGAATTAATATAAGGCATGGAACCAATCATCCTTATATATACTAATTCCTTTCTTGATATTCCAGTGACATTGAACTTTCAGATAAATAATGATTACTCATTATTTCAACTCGGTATGGCCATACACTTCTCAGTTCACTGATCAAGTGGCCGATGATATTTTCTCTCTTATCGAGAGGGGTAATCCCTTTACTTCTCTCATGCTCTCTAATATGGATTAGTGCATACCCAAACATACCCATACGTGTCACTCTATTACGAGCACGTTAGGTGTATTCAAAGTACATAGTAATTCATAAAGAATTTCATAGAGATTTTAGGTCTAAGAACTCTAATGCAAAACTTGCACATGAGAAACACTTATGACTTGTACCATGTAGTGTTCTCATGAACAGATCGAATCCATAAACCATGTTCTAAACATGTATCTATGATCTCTAATTGACACTTCAATCCTTATGATCCGTAAGACAGAACTCAAATTATCAGAGAGAGCATACTAGTCTTAATTCATTTGTTATTCCCATAATAATGACTGACTAGGGATATTTAGAATGAAATCTCATTTGTTTCAAGGTCTTACAACCATGTACCTCACACATGATAACTTAAACTAAAACAACATTCTTGGATAGTTCTATCAATTGATATGCACAGGAACACAATAGATAAAATAAATGCCTCATTTATTAACTTAAGTGTTTTATAACAATGCATTTGGGCTAGGGCTTACACAAACAGGAACACCTATAGAAATGCAACTCCTCATTTTGCTGGAAGATCATGGATTATAAGCTACCTCTCAGGTGGAAAGATGTGGTAATGAACAAGTACACAAGCAAAACTGACCCTACCACTCATCTTGCAGAATATCTGACTAAAGTATAGGTTTACACCTACGATGAGAGGATTGCCTACAGGATCTTCCCTACCACCCTAAGAGAAGATGCTCTCAACTGGTTCCACAAGCTCCCCCAAGAGTCAATCACCTCCTTCGGATAACTCAAATAATTATTTGTCACAAGATTTAATGTGCTGATGTGAGCACCAAAATCGATAAGCGATCTATTCAATCTTTACCAAAGAACTGATGAAAGTCTTAGAGACTACATCGACAGGTTCCAAGCCATGATGTCGGAGGTGAGGAATGTAAGTGTGGAAATGATAATCACCACCTTGGCTGGAGGCATCGTTGATCGGCCACAATTTGAGTTGATTATAACAAGCCCACCAGTCAGCTTTTTTGATCTAATGGAAAGAGCTAGACAACATATTCAGCTAGATGACGCCTTGAGGTCCAACCGAGGGAGAAGGAGCCATGTTATGGACAGACTCTAGCATCCAAATGGACACTTATTTAACTGAGCTCTTATATCCGAGTGGCTAGCAAGGAGCCCAAAAAGAGCCTTCACTTTAAGAAATCTAGGTAAAAGAAAAAAGGCCGAAAGGGTTTGATCCAATTAGAACAGCGACCGGCAGACTCGAACCTTCACTTCGCTCAATACCAATCCAGCACAGGTGTTGATGTGAATCAAGGAAAAGCACAATAAAGTAAATTAGCCCAAGAATCTATCTGAAAGGAGCAAAATCACCCGAAAACCATAACAAGTACTGTAAGTTTCACAGAGATGTTGGTCACACAACTGATGAGTATTACCAACTGAAAGAAGAAATTGAATGACTCTTGCAAAGAGGGTACCATAAAAAATTTATAGGTCTGGCCAAAGAGGAAAGTCTCTCCAGAAACATGATCATATGCCAGGGTTATAAACATGATCATCGGAGGGTCATCCTATGGAGAAGACCTCTCCAGAAAAACAAAGGGGAAAGGTGTTTACATCTCTCAGTCAGCCGAACAGTTAGCCTCAGTCACCATATTCAGTAAAGATGCACGAGACATAATGTTCCTCCATGATGACGCTCTCATTGTCAGGGTATGAATCAATAACTTTGATGTGAAAAGGATATTAGCGGATAATGGCAGTGCCATGAATGTGCTTACTCTTCAAGCTTACAAAGCCAAGGGGCTACTGGTTGAAGAGCTGAAGCCGAATACCACCCCGCTTATCGGACTCGATAACGCTAACACCTGGTAGTAGGATTTGTCGAGCTTGGCCAAGAGGCCCTCACCTATGCCTACAAGGTAACATTTATGGTTATTAACATGATTTTTGCCTATAATGCCATTTTTGGCAGGCCTTTACTCTTCCAAACTGGAGTTGTCACTAGCATCCGATATATGGTGATGAAAATCCCAACCAGAGGAGGTGTTGCCATTCTAAGGGGTAACCAGAAGGCATACAAAGAGGCCTACGTCACCATGATCGAACATTAGAAAGAGGCCATGATGGTGGAGCTAGGGGTAGAACGATCTGAGCAGATAGAGAGGCAGAGGATGGATCCCATGAAAAAGGTCAAGGCGAGGATACTGTTAAAAGGCAAGAGCGTTCAAATAGGCACCAGCATGAGTGCAGAAGTTGAGGAGGCCATCATACAGGTCTTGATGATCAACTAGGCATCTTTTGCCTGGAAGCCAGAGGACATCTCCAGAATTGATGCCAAAGTGATCACCCACAAACTTAATAGGGATCCAGCCTATAAGCCAATCAGGCAGAAGTTGCAAAGGTATGTACCCGATCAACAAAAATTCATTTCTGAGGAGGTGGATAGACTAATAAATATGGGTACGATTTGAGAGGTCGATTACCTGAAATGGCTCGCCAATGTAGTCCTAGTGAAAAAGAAGTCGGGGAAGCTGCGGATGTGCATAGACTTTACAAATCTTAACAAGGCATGTCCAAAGAATAGCTACCCCCTGCCCAACATAGATCAACTGGTAGATGCCATTGCTGGCCATGCCATTGCTGGCCATGCCATATACTCCCTCCTCGATGTATATGCTTGATATCACCAAATTATGATGTGGCTGTTGGATTAGGAAAAAACCAGTTTCATCATAGACTACGAAACCTTCTACTACAATTCGGACTAAAAACTGTAGGTGCCACATATCAGTGTCTGATGAATAAGAGTTTCAAAGATTAGATCAGGCAGAATATGGAGCTTTATGTGGATGACATGATCATCAAAAGCAAAAGCCCTAAAGAACATCCTCCCGATCTGGCAAAGGTTTTTTCTACGCTGAACAAATTTTGGATGAAGCTCAATCCTAAAAAATGTGTCTTTGGGGTTCCCTCCAAAATATTTTTGGGCTTCATGATCTCTCAAAGGGGAATAGAAGCCAATCTAGATAAGATAAAGGCCATCCTAAAAATGTAACCCATGAGAAGTGTGAAGGACGTTCATAAACTAAATGACAGAATCACAGATCTTGGATGGTTTATCTCCTCCTCGACCAAGCGGTGCATTCCCTTCTTTAAAAAGCTGAGGAAGAATGAAACTTTCAGTTGGGGAGCAGACTACCAGCAATCTTTTGAATAATTGAATAAATTCCTTACCAACCCACCGCTACTTAATCGACCGCTTCTAGGTGAAAATTTGTACCTTTACTTGTCAACTTCTGGTGAAGCTGTTGCAAGTGTCCTGGTCAGGAAAGAGGGCACCTAGTAGCTGGCCATATATTATGTGAGCTAGGTACTTAGGGGCCCAGAGTTGAAAAAAGGTTTGATCGAGCAACTCATCATTGCCCTTATAATGTGCACGCGAAAGCTAAGGCAGTACTTTGAAGCACATATAATATTGGTCCATTCGGGTCAGCCGATCAGAAAAATTCTCCAAACTCTGGACCTGGAGGGAAAATGGTGGGATGGGTAATCAAACTCTAATTGTGGGATGTGAGGTACGAGCCCAAGAAGGCAATAAAAGCCCAGACTTTGGCAAACTTCATTGCTGAGTTCGCTGGTGAAGAAATGACCAATCATCCCAAACATCCTAAATGGGAAATGATCGTGGATGGAGCTATAAATGACACCCAAGGAGGTGTAGGCATCATGCTAACAGGCACTATAGATATCATCATAATGTACACAATAAGACTCATATTCACAGTTTCGAATAATATGGCAGAGTGTGAAGTGCTTCTTCAAGGCCTAAGACTGCTCTATGCCCGATCACCATCAAAAGCAATTCCCAACTCATAACTAGCCAAGTCTTAGGCACCTTTGAAGTAAGAGAAACCAACATGATTCAATACCTAGCAAAGGTCAAGGTTGCGCTCAAAATGCTGGAAGACTCCAAATCAAAGTGGATCCTACAAAAGGAGCCGAGAGATCAAACAACAACTGCCGATCTGTTTGCAAAGATGTCTGCCTCTGAGCAAGGAGTGATAGAAGAAAACATCACATTTGTTGACCAAGTTTCCTCCTTCTTAGATGAACCAAAAATGATGGAGATTGAGCCAGCACGAGATACATGGATGGGCTCCATCAAGCAGTACCTGCAAACAGGGCAACTACCTAAAGACAAAGTGGAAGCCCAAAAGGTATCATGTAAATATCTAAATTATTCTGTTATTAATGGTGATCTATACAAAAAAGCTTTCAGTCTCCCCTGGCTTAAATGCATGATGGAGGAGGAGGGAGACTACATCCTAAAAGAGATCCACGAAGGCATTTATGGGGCACACGAAGCTGGCAGGGCCATGGAAAGAAAAGTACTCCAAACTGGATACTTTTGGCTAAGTATCTTCAAAGATGCTCAGGAAAAAGTGAAAAGATGCCAACAATGCAAGATCCATGGAAGAGTCATTAGACAACCAGTAGCAGACCAGTAATAGATTGGGATCGCTTGGCCATTCGACCAATGGGGCCTGGACATCCTAAGAACCTTTCCCCAAGGTAAAAGGCAAATGAAGTTTCTCATTGTAGCCGTCGACCACTTCTCCAAATGGATCGAAATAGAGCCTCTATCGACAATCACGATAGAGAAAGCCATAAATTTTGCCTGAAAGAACATCATTTGCTAGTATGGCTTGCCTAATGTTTTTATTACCGATAATGGCAAGTAGTTCAATGGTTTCATCGACAGAGACCTTAACATTAGCCTCAAGTTCACCTCAGTCACCCACCCACAAAGCAACGGGATGACTGAGATCTCCAATCGAACAATCCTGTAAGGGCTAAAAAAATGGCTGGGTGAGGAAAAAGGTAACTAAACTGAAGAACTGCAAAATGTCCTATGGTCTTATAGGACTTCTCCAAAAGCTGGCACTCACCAAATGTTATTCTCTCTTGTCTATGGTTCTGAGGCAATGATACTTGTAGAAATCGGCCTCCCATCCTATCGGTCCATATTTTATTCCAATCGGATGAACATCTAGGAAAGATGCCGAGATCTGGACCTGGTAAAAGAAAGGAGAGAAGATGCCTATGCAAAGATCGCCGTATATAAACAAAAGGTTGCTAGATACCATAACATGAAAGTGAGGCTAAGAGCCTTCAACGTGGGTGATCTAGTGCTCAGAATGGCAGACATAGAAGTAGGGAATGCTGGAGTCAGGAAGCTAATACAAAATTGGGAAAGGTCCTATGAAATCTTTAAGGTTTTAAGCTCCAGTACTTATAAGCTCAGAACTCTAGAAGGTTCGGGCGTCCCCAGAAGCTGGAATGTTGAAGTACTCAAGAAGTACCATATGTAATCTTGTATCAAAAATTGAATTCAATAAAGAAATTACTTTCCATCTTCAAAAAAAAAGTATGTTTACAGCGACTTGTTTGTTAAGTTCAATATTTATTTGCATGTTATCTATATTATTTCAATCGACAAAAATCCTGTTCGACGTTACTAATCCCAAATCGATGAAAATCCTGATTAATGATCTTAGTGATTTTGATCGATCCTGCATCTCAATCGATGTATCTATCTCAACCATTCTAAGACTGATGGCTTTATTTCGATTAACGTCCCATTCCAATCAATGTATCAAAGATGGTACAGCTTATCCACTAGGCTCGACATATATTCCAAGCCCAAAATGTGAAAGTTGAAGTTCATCTATCTCCAAGTCTATCTATAATTGGTAAAGCTTATCTGCTAGACTCAACGTCCATCCCGAGCCTAAAATGCGAAAGCTGAAATTTGTATATCTTTAGCTCTTTCTACGACTGGTATAGTTTATCCTCTAGGCTCGACGTCCATCCCGAGCCCAAAATGTAAAATATGAAGTCCATTTATTTACAGGACAAGTTCGTTCGTTAGGTTCGGTATCAATTATGAACCGAAAATGCAAGACCCATCTGTTTAATCTCCACTGACTCATCCGTTAGGTTTGATGTCAACTCCGAACCAAAAATGCAAGGGTTAATATACAAAATTGCTTGCCAGTATTTCAAGTAAATGCAAGACCAAATGGTCATTTGCTATGCTTGATGTTCATATGCCAAATCCTAAAGTCTAAGTCATAACTTACGCCAGATCAAGTGGTTATATTTTTCCAATCAAATTAGATGAATCGATCACTGGTTCTAAGTTATTGATTGCAAACCTTGTAAAGCATCTTCAAATTTAGGAAGTATTTTGTTTAATTGATTTTATGATAAATCAATTGATGAGAGCTCGGAGTGACCGAAGTAGTAGCAACGGAGGTAGAAACAATAGTGGCAGCAGCTGCTGCAACAAAAGTGGGGGGAGTAGGAGCAATCGCTGAACTTATAGAAGAATGAACTTCCAAAGCGGGTAGGATCCTCCTCTTCTTCATCTTTCTCTCCTCTTTTGTTGCCTACTCGGCCTCCCTCATTACCTTAGCCCGATCGGCTAGCTGCTTAGCAACATCATCTACTTTAGCCATTATACTTGCAGCTGCATTATAGAGATAAAACGAGATAAGTATCTTCTTCACCTGATTTATATTTAATGCACATGCAATGTGTGATTGTCAATATATTCCTTCCCTTTCACTCCCATTATAATGCTCAAGTTCTGCATCTTCGCTGGCATCAGAGTTTGAGGATCCTAACAATGTCCCTAAGAAAAAGTTGGAGTTGTAAGGTTATCCTCACCTCGCTATAGCGTCTATTAGTTTTTTATGTCACTTTCATACAGAGACTAACCAGCAGCCTAGTCTTTCAGAATGGTGGCTCCTTCGAATAGGATGAGTGGTACTCAAAACCCATCAGCTATCCCCACCAAGAAGTATCTCTCCTTGAAGCCCTTAATCGAAGATGAGATAGTGAAGAGTTTCCTCTATAGTCGACGAGTAAAATAATAATCCATCCCATCACTTCAATCGACAATATAGAAGAAGTGGATTAATAGATCCAGAGTGGGAGCCACCGCCTCTATCTTACAAAGGATCTTAAAGGAGGCCACCATTCTCTATCCGTTCGAATGTAGTTGATTTGGGGCAATTCCATACCCCCTAAGAATTGCTATCTTAAATGCATCGAAGGGAAGCCTCATTCCTGCATCCAAGCTCCAAAAATGGCAAATGAACCATTCATTCCTCTCGTGGCCGAAAGGCGCCTCTATCATCGCTATGGAATTTGGACAGACCATCACGGATACCTCTACCGGGAAATGGTACCATAAAGGAATTCTAGCCACTTCCTTTTCTGATAGCTTAGAAGGGTGAGCAAGAGCCTCGTGGCCCTTATATGCCTCAAAGAACCTTCTGTTTATTTACTGGTCGTTGCTAGATGCCATCTTTGGTGGAGGGGGAGAAGTAAAGAACGAGATGAATGACAGGAAAATAAAAGGCAAGGAAATAGAAATTATTTACTTACTTGGGTAATCTTACAGAAACTCTGAGAAATCTCTAAAATCTGAAAGCGAATAATTATTGCTAGAGTTTCAAAGAACAAAGGTTCACGAAGAAAATTTGTAGAATTTTGACAAGGATCGCTAAAAATGAGTAAAAATTGCCCTAAACTTACCTATTTATAAGCAGAAAACTTTTAGAATAATCCAAATGCCTCTCCACGGGATGGCCACCACATGTCATCAAACCATTATTACATTATGGAGAACGAAGTGCCACCGTCGGCATTGAATGCAGAGATAGCCATCTCAATTGGATAGTCGCGTCTCTTTAGATGAGTGCCTCCTAAAATTTAAAAATCCTACTGAAAAATAGAATTCGCTCGATCTGACCCTTTGGAGGGGGGCAAGTGATAACCACGAAAAAAATATTTTTCAAGGCCCAAACAGTCGGCCCAATAGCACTTGACAGGGCCTAAAGCCCATTAGCAAGGAGAACCAAGTATGAGCTAGAAGACAAGATAGGGGTTGTATGATGTCTGATCAGACTAATGGGACAACTCATCCTACTAGTCTGCTGACACAAGTCAGTGCCCATGCCTTTCACCTACTCCCTGTCACTTCGATGCTCATCTGCTCCAACTTCTAGTTATCATGCCCTAAGTACTCAAGTACCCCTCCTTTATCTCCTATAAGTAGCCTAACATACAGTGGCTCTAGGTATTGAACATCTGAGACTCTCTCTCTAGAAAGCTACTAACTTAAGCTTCGGAGTACTTACGCCTGGTCTGATCGAGCACTCTTTCTTGTAGGACTCTACCATCTGATCGACAGCTACAATTGTCAACTCTCTTTTCTTAGATAAAGACATTCCAAATCTTATCAATAAGTTTTCATTAAGAATTCTATTAGAGCTAGGCCATTTAATGATACAATCCTCTGCTATAAGAGAAATATAATCTAATCTCTTGAACAAATATGCACACATCAAGAATAGAAATTGAGAACACAAGCAGCAGTAATAAAATATATTTAGATAATCAGTTCCCTACCTTTACAATATAATGATTTCAGAAATTCAATCAGACATAATTAGTAGCAAGTGATAACTTTTGGTAAATTTCTTACCACTTAAAAACTCCATCCCAAACCATGCTATTAGATTGTACAGCAATTAATCAATACAAGGAATACAAAAATATAAGCCGCACAACAAGCAATTGCTTTAGATGAGCTATCATTTTTCAAAACAAAAATACTAAATGGTAGAAGAAGCTAAGCTAGAAAGAAACCCAAATTCAGAAATGAACCTGAAAAGCCCAGAAAGGACGAGATAATCAATAAATCACAAAAAAAAGCCAAAAAGAGAACAAGAAACAAAATTATATCATACATCGCTATTATGAGATGTGAAGAAAGAAAAATGAAGAATTGAAATAGAAAATAAAGAATCAGAGGAAGAAGATGCAGACCTCAGAAGCATCGAATAAAGAATTAAAGATGAAAAATTGAAATAAATTAAACTACATGAAATGAAGAAGTGAAGATGAAGAATCAGTACCTCTTGCCAATTGAAGTTGATCACCATTTATAGAGAGTTCCGATCATCGAAGGGAGGGAGGGATCAACATCGACTCCTAGGAGATGGCGGTTGAAAGACGAGGAAAAATAGGGTTAAGCAATCAATGAATTTAGAGGCTGATCGATGAAAAATAATGAAACGTGTTATGTGATAGAGAAGAAAACAATGAGTATTTTACGTACCTGCAATGTTATTAAAATCGAACCGGGTAAAGAACTGGCAAGCTTGAGGATTTGTGATTTAATAGGTCCAACCGAATTCAACAAAATTTTTTATATTTTTTAAAATATTATTAATTAATATAATTTTATAAATACTAGTATATATAAAAATTAAAAAACAAATTCATCGAACATGAACTCAGGTATATTATGTACATCATAAGATTGTAATTATCTTGTGCTTTTTCAGATGTAGAACTTACCTACTTTCTTGTTCACAAAATAGTTACACAATACGTAATATCAATTTATACAAGAAAATTTGTTTTGATATAAGGTGCCGATTATATATATATATATATATATATATATATATATAATCGGCACCTAAAATAACGTGCTTTTTATACTAAGATTAAGATATGGCCTCTTCAAAAGCTTATTTAAGAAAAAAATTGCTACGTTTATTGCTAAACTTAGTAGTTTTTTTAAGAATCAAAATAAGTTTTTTTTAGAATATATATTTACGCTACTGTTGCAAGAAATGGTTTCGATTTTTATAGAGATTAAAAAAAATTAAGTATTACTTATAGTTAAATGGCAAAACATATTTTCTATTGTACCATGCATTCATATAACATAAATAATATTTTTAACGCATATTAAATTTTCAAAAATATAACAAAAAATACATTTGTAACTTAAAAATAAAATTATAATATACTAATATACTATAAATTAAAAACCCCTAAATCTAAAAAGATAATCGTATCTGAAAGATCCCAAAATATATACACTAGTAAATATTTATAAATGTGATTGGGATGTAATCAAAATTAATAAAAATGTGAAGGATAATTTTATAAATTTGCTAATTCGGGGATGAATATGCATTGTTTAAAAGGTAGTGAGGATTTGATTGAAAACTTTGTTATATTTTTATGTAAAATGTAAGAATTTGAAAAAGAAAATGGAGCAAAGAGTAAAGCTTTAATGGTCAAACAAGTGGTCCAATGAAAACCAAGCATGTGTTTTAATCTAGATAGATGGAGAAGAAGCAAGAAAGAGAGGAAAAAATCTTCCATTTTCTTATGGGATGGGCAACCACTTGTTGGCCAAAATTTCAGCCATTTTCCTCTCTTTTCAAGCCATCTTCTTGCTTCAAGTTTCAATCAAAAGGTGTTTGAGTATTTAGTTGAGTTTCAACATAACTAGGTGAGAAAATTATGGTTTTAAGTGAAAAGAAACTTTTTCTTTTCCTTCATCCTTTCTTTAAAATATAAGTTTGCTATTTGTGGATGATGATTGAGCGATGTCTTATGACAATTGCTAGAAGAAGCAGTAAGAACAAGGAAAAAGAAAAAGAAGAGCTCTAGAGAGTTGAGTTAGCCAATTTTGAGGTTTGGGAGTTTACTGTTTTACTATTTACTCATTTGATTTAAGCTGAGTCATATGTGTTATGGTTGTTTGAAATTGGGGTTAGAATCAATTGATGAGATTTTTGTACATGTGTATGATGAAGTGTGATTCAGAAAGTGATGTAGTAAAAACTATTTGAGGAATCCTTGCTACCTTGTCATTTCGAATTAATAATATTGTTTTATTTATATGTCAAAATTTGAAGGTGTAAATTGAGTGATTTCTAGTATTTTGAAAGCTAGTGATATAGTGAAATAGCTTTGAAAAAGATTATTTTGTTCAGAAAAGGTGGTTATTGTGTAAAAGTTTCAATGCAAAGTGGAATTAAGGAAAGGGTCTAGGATGTTTTCCCTCTCTTTTGTCGTAACTTATTTCGTGCCCATGATAGAGCATGTGACACCCTAATGTCTGACAAAATATTGTACCAAACTACTTACGTCATCATACGACTTATTGGGTTTTATCTAATGGATTAATATTATTGTTATTATTATTATGGGTGTATAACAACATGATATTTACTTAGGATAAATTACTAATTCTTTGGTCAATAAATTGGGTAGCATGACGGCTTAATTTTCATGCTTTCCAAAAACCTGTAATTGAAATTTACACTCCCAAAAATTATAAATTTACCCTTTTTGGTCTTGTTGTCCATTCTAACTTTATTAATCATATTTTTCAACGCCAAATTATCAATTGGTCCTTAATTTCTCGTATAATTATATTTTTACCTTTGTTAACTTATTTGACCTCATTTTTCATCATTTTCATCAATAAAATACATTAATGGCACGTTTACTCATAAGACTTCATTTTTATACAGAAATACTCATAATTACGATTTTGTCCATAACCAGTGGAAATCCTCGATCCAGATAAGCGGGACGAGGACTCCAATGATGTAAATAGGGACCAGATCACTTGACGTGACCCTGTGCCCAGTAATTAATGTGCCGACAAGCTATAAAATGTACAATATGATAAATCTCATGGTGCGACCGCGGTACATATGTCCCTATGGCTAGCCATTATATCTAGTGCTCCTGGATTACCCACTGTACACTAAGGACAATGTATTATAACTTCAATGGTACTCATTATGTAGTATTTTATGTCATTCACATCATGTCACATCATCATGTGGTCATGTCACATTCCCAAGTGTATGATTTACATACATACATCATGTATACATATCATTTCACCGATATCACATAAAAATACATAGTTTTTCACATGGCTATCATTTGGCCACTTAGAGTTCTCATGCTTATGATAAAATTTTCTCTTAATTCACATGTCATACATGATTTTAATACCATTATTAATATTCTCATGTCATTACATCATCATTATACATGTATATTTCATAATTACACATATGTTATCATTATGTACTCATACTCATCATGCCATTTTCATAAGGTTTATCATTCTAACATGCTTTCCCATTCTCATAATAAATAGTTCACATCATTTTAGGCATTTATTATGGAAGTTCTTCATGAAAACCCATACAAAGTCATTTGGCCACTAAAGGACCATAGGCTTTCTCATAGTTTTCTTTATCATTTTATGTTTTTCACATGTTAATTCACCTTTTTAACATATTATATCAATTCATTTCATCATTTCACATACTTTTCCTTAGTTACATAATGTAAAGTTTAGAGAAAATTCAATAAAAATTATGAAATTAAGTGTAAATTAGTATCCACTAACCTTGAATGGCCTAGAAGTCACCTAAACTTCTTTCTCTTTCCCTTTTCCTTCCTTGTTTTGGCTTTCTCCTTGTAATTCACCTAATGGACGAAATTCATCAAAGAAAAATCATGAATTTATGCTTTAATTCTTACCATATCTATGATTCTAATGAACTTAAATCATGTTATTCTACATGACTATATGAAAAACTCTCATTAAAACTAGCTAAATCCCATAAATTTACCTAAGTTTATCGCTTTCCTCTCTCTTCAAATATTTATTTTCCTCAATTCCACTTGCTCCAGCCGTGATTCTATGATGAAGAAGAGGTCTTTTAGTGCCTCTAGATGAAAAATTAGCTTGAGGTTTGATGGAAATTGGAGAGGGAAGGAAGAAAATGGTGGAAATGGCCTTTTTAGGGTAGTTTTGGTTTTGAGAAGAAAAGAGAGAGGAGGAGATCAATTTTTTCTGTAATTCTTGGGGGTTCTAGACTTCTCTAGGAGACTCTTAAATATCCCAAATGGCTGGTCAAGATTCATTCATTTACTAGTGAATCCAATGGCTTTAAAATTAGCCACTTGTCACTCACTTAGACACTTAGGCTCAACCTACCAACTTGATATCACAAACACCTAATAATCATCCAAAATTAGCAATTTATATAAAATTTCATGGTCAAATTTCCTGATTTGACCCCTCAAATGACCCGATTTTGGTTTTGCACCCCAAAATATGAATTTTTGATCCCGATATCGGATTATGTTGATATTTTGTCCCGAGTGTCACTACATACACTAGAATATATGATAAAAATTTCAGATCATTCTGATATCGTTTCAATATACTTTTAGCTTCGACGGCCTATGCAGCCACTCCGAAACTCTAAATTCCAAATCTGCCAGAATGGTTATTTTTCAGTTCCTTGGGTGTCATTACACTATTTATAGGATGTATATTAGATTTGAAGTCAATTGGAGATCTCTAACGCCTCCTAATAGTCAGTCAAACTTTTGGTCAAACTTACGCCAAATCGTGAAATTTTCTTCTTTTGCCTTTTTGGAGGTCTATTTGATCTCAATTTTTACTCAAATTGTACCATTAGACTCCCTTTGATATGTACTTCCATATTTTATAGTAAATTTACACTGCCCATCGGGTCCCCCATCTCGAGGTCTCCTAGCTTGGGCACGTTTACCTATGCATTCTTTCTAAATTTTCTATCTTACTTAATCCCGATGATCTTGAAACTTGATCCAAGACAACTAATCATACTCTATAACATGTCATGCATGTCAAATGCAAGAATTGGGGTGCTACAGTACTCCCCCTCTAAATAAAATTTCGTCCTCGAAATTTACCTGAAGTAAATAGCTGTGGATATTGCCTTCTCATTACATCCTCTGATTCTCACGTGGCTTTCTCTGTATTATGTCGGGCCCAGAGTACTTTGACGAGTGGTGTACATTTGTTCTTGAGCTGTATGATCTCTTTGGCCAGAATTCTCACCGGTTCTTCATCATAAGATAGATCAGTCTACAATTGTACTTCAGTTGGTGTGATGACATGGGAAGGATCTGACTGGTATCTTCTCAACATGGATACATGAAACACATCATGAATTTTTCATAATTCTGAAGGTAGATTAAGTCTGTAAGCAACAGGTCCAACTCGTTGTAGCACTTCGTAGGGTCTAATGAACCTGGGGCTCAGCTTGCCCTTTTTTTCAAATCTGAGAATTTTCCTCCATGGAGAGACTTTTAGGAAAACTTTGTCACCCATGCTGAATTCTATGTCTTTTCTTTTTAAATCTGCGTAGGATTTCTGTCTATCTGTTGCTGCTTTCAAATTATCTTTGATTAGTTTAACTTTTTCTTCCATTTCTTAAATTAAATCTGGACCCACTAGTTTGCTTTCACTCAACTCGGTCCAGCATACTGGAGTTCTGCATTTCCTTCCATACAACGCTTCATATGGTGCCATTTTGATGCTGGACTAGTAGCTGTTGTTGTAGGCGAATTCTGCCAAAGAAAGGTAATTTTCCCAATTGTTCCCAAACTCCAGGATGCAACATCGGAGCATGTCTTCTAGAAATTGTATTACTCGCTCAGACTATCCATCTGTCTGGGGTGGAATGCTGTATTATAATCCAAGCGAGTTCCCAATGCTTCTTGCAACTTCTGCTTAAATTTAGAAGTGAAATGAGGGTCCCTATCTGAAATGATGGAAATGGGAGCACCATGCAGTTGAACTATCTCGTTGAAATAAATTTCTGCAAATCTTCTCAAAGAGAAGTCAACTCTCACTGGTAAGAAATGAGAGAACTTCGTGAACCTGTCTACAATGATCGAAATGGAGTCGAGTTGTTTTCTTGTCAGTAGTAGTCCTACTACAAAATTCATAGTCACTCGTTCCCATTTCCATTCTAGTATTGTGACAGGATGCAGTAACCCAGAGGGGACTTGGTGTTCGGCTTTCACCTGTTGACAAGTCATACATCGAGTGACAAACTCAGCAATATCTCTTTTCATCCCTGGCCACCAATAGACTGATTTTAAATCTCGATACATCTTGTTGCTCCCTAGATTAATGGTGTATTTGCTGTGGTGGGCTTCAGTCAAAAGTTTCTTCTTCAATTCAGCATCATCTGGTACACAAAGCCTGCCTTTATAGTATAGGCAATCATCATGGTCAAGAGAGAAATCATTGTTTTCTCTAGCTTGGATTTGAAAAATAATGCGAGCTAACTGATCATCCTATCATTGAGTGACTCTTACCTGTTGTTGCTGACTAGGCCGGGCTTGAATTTCTGCTACTAATGCTCCATCTTGACCTGTGCTCAATTTAACATTCATGGCTCTTAAAGCAGATAAATGTTTTCTTCTAAGGGCATCTGCAACAATGTTTGCCTTACCAGGGTGGTAATCGATCAAATAGTCATAGTCTTTAATGAGTTCTAGCCACCTTCTTTGTCTTAAGTTGAGTTCTTTCTGTGTATGCAAGTACTTTAAACTCTTGTGATCGGTATTGATGTAGCATTTCTCACCATATAAATAGTGTCTCCAAATTTTTAAGGAAAAGACAATTGCTGCAAGCTCCAAGTCATAAGTAGGATAATTCCTTTCGTGATACTTAAGTTGTCGAGAAGCATAAGCTACAACTTTACCATCTTGCATAAGGACAAATCCTAGCCCATTCCTGGAAGCAGCGCTATAAATCAGAAAAGATTTACCTGTAGTAGGTTGGGTAAGGATGGGAGCTTCAGTCAACATAGTTTTCAATCTTTCAAAACTTTCCTAGCACTTATCTGTTGACATAAACTTGATATTTTTCTATAGTAGCTTGGTTAGTGGAAAAGCAATCATGGAGAACCCTTTTACAAATCTTCTATAATAGCCGGCTAGTACAAGAAAACTTCTGACTTCGAATACATTTCTGGGTGGCTTCCATTCTAAAATGGCCTCAGTCTTCTTTGGATCCACTTTGATTCGTTCTACAGTGATCACATGACCCAAAAAAGAGAATTATTTGAGCCAAAAGTCACATTTGCTGAACTTTGCATATAGTAGTTTGTCTCTCAGAATTTATAGCACAATCCATAAATGCTTATCATGTTCTTCAAGAGTTTTGGAGTAGATTAAGATGTCAACAATAAATATCACCACAAATTGATCTAGGTATGGATGGAAAATTCGATTCATCAGATCCATGAAAGCCGCTGGTGTATTAGTGAGTCCGAACGGCATGACCAAGAATTCATAGTGACCATACCGTGTATGAAAAGTTGTATTTGGTACGTCTACCTCTTTAACCCGAAGCTGGTAATAACCTGATTTCAAATCAATTTTGGAGAACATACTTACCCCTCTCAGTTGATCAAACAAATCATCAATCCTAGGCAGGGGATACTTGTTCTTGATAGTCACTTTATTTAGCTCTCGATAATCAATGCAGAGTCGCAAGGAACCATCCTTTTTCTTCACAAATAAAATTGGAGCTCCCCATGGTGACACACTAGGATGAATGAATCCTTTGTCTAGCAACTCCTATAACTGTATCTTCAATTCTTTCAGTTCTGTTGGTGCCATACGATATGGAGCTTTGAAAATTAGAGTTGTATCGAGTATCACATCTATAAAGAACTCCACCTCTCTTTCTGGTGGTAACCCCGGTAACTCATCAGGAAAACATCAGTAAAATCACAAATAGTTGGCACGTCACTAACTTTAAGCTTCTCTTCTTTTGCTTCTATCACATAAGCCAAATAAGCTTCACATCCTTTCCTAATGCACCCATATGCCGTTGTAGCTGAAATGATATTTGACAAAAAAAACTAGATCTCTCACCTACAACGGTGATTTCCTGTCCCTCTGGGGTATATAAAATGAATCTTTTCAAATGACATTTGACATTTGCTTGGTGTTTACACAACCAATCCATCCCCAGTATGGCGTCAAACTCATGAAAAGGTAACTCGATCAAATTTGCAGGGAAAAGAGTTTGTTGTATTTGGATAGGGCAATTTGTGTATACTTTATTCACTACTACATGGTGCCCTAAAGGGTTGCTTACCGAAATATCATGTTCTAACTGTGAACTAATCAAACCCTTCCCATATGCAATTTTTGTGCTAAGGTATGAATGTGTGGACCCAAGATCAATTAAAGCATAAATGGGTGTATCAAGTAAGCAAAACTTACCCACTATGACATCTGGGGCCTCCTAGTCTTCTCTAGCCCTAACTGCATAGGTATGTGTCTGTGGTCGCACTTCTCCCAATGGTGGTCTTTGTGGACCCCCTTTTGATGGTGCAGCTCCTGATGGTCCACCTCTACCTCGCCCTCTGGCTGCTGTGGTAGGGGACCTATCTGATGCGACCCCTGATAGTCTAGGACAGTCTTTCTGCAAGTGCTCATGAGACCCACACCTCAGGCATGCTCCTATCAGTCTCCAACACTCACCTGGATGACGTCTCCCACAATGCTCACAAATGGGGTTGTTGTATCTAGTGGAACCCCGAGGAGTACTAGCAATGGAAGTAGCACGTGGAGTACCCCGAGTTGTGGACTTCTGACTCTATGCAGGAGCTACTGTAGGATTCTGTGGAATGGCAATAGAACCCTTTTATTTCTTGTTGCGGCCCCCAGAGGAATCTGCTACAGATGGTTTTCTTCTCTGCTTAAATCGGGCCTAGTGACTAGCTTCCTCAGCATTAATAGTCTCGATTCGTATGGCTTGTTTCCAGATAGTGGCTGCAGTACAGACAATTATCAGATATTAGTATAAGAACCTCTAATCTACTTGAAGATTTTTGTTAAAAGAGATTTTCTTGTTATTTTACACACATTAACAAATCAGTATACAAGGGATTTTATATAGAATTCCAACAACTAATTAGGAAGTAAACTTAATAAGAGAATTAACTAATTAGTGAAAAAAATCTTGATAGTCAATACTCCCTCTCAAATTGGTGCAAAAATATTACACATGCCCAACTAGCAAACTAAGATGTGAAAGGCTCAACTATTGAGTCCTTTTGTGAAAATCTAAGCTAGCTTTCTTTCTAACTTCACATGAATAAAGCTCAAGACATTATCAGTTAGCTTTTCTTTGATAAAGTGTAAATCGACCTTGATATGTTTCATCTGGTCACGTTGACCAGGGTTATGAATGTTAGTGTAAGCCCTAGCCCCAATGCATTGTAATAAAATACTTTAATTAATAAAATGAGGCATTTGTTTTATCTATTTTATTCCTATGCATATCAATTGATAGAACTATCCAAGAATGTTGTTTTAGTTTAAGTTATCAGGTGTGAGGCACATGCTTGTAAGACCTTGAAACAAATGAGACTTCATTCTAAATATCCCTAGTCAATCATTGTTATGGGAATAACAAATGAATTAAGACTAGTATGCTCTTTCTGATAAGTTGAGTTCTGTCTTACAGATCATAAGGACAAGAGTGTCAATCAGAGATCATAGATACATGTTTAGAACATGGTATCTGGATTCGATCCACTCATGAGAATACTGCATGGTACAAGTCATAAGTGTTTCTCATATGCAAGTTTTGTATCGGAGTTCTTAAACCTAAAATCTCTATGAAACTCTTTATGAATTACTATGTGCTTTGACATACACCTAACGTGCTCATAACAGAGTGACAAGTATGGGTATGATTGGGTATGCATTGATTCATGTTAGAGAGCATGAGAGAAGTGAAGGGATTACCCCTCTCTATAAGAGAGAAAATATCATCGGCCACTTGATCAGTGAACTGAGAAGTGTATGGCCATACCGAGATGAAATAATTAGTAATCATTATTTATCTGAGAGTTCAATGTCACTGGAATTTCAAGAAAGGAATTAATATATATAAGGATGACTAGTTCCATGCCTTATATTAATTCTGATATTTATGGGTAAGGGACTATGCAAAATTGCATTAGGTCACTAAATGCCATATGTATTTTAATTTAATTTGGAATGTTATAATATCTTGCTAGAGAATATATATAGCCTTTGAATTAATTTATTAATTCATTGCCAACATTAAATGAACCTATAGGATCGCACACAAAGCATTGGGCTTAAAATATTTAAGTAAAGTATTGGGCATTAATTTAGGCTTTTAATTAAAGTCAAATTAATTTGTGTAATGGGTTTTAAAATTGCTATTGGACCTTGGTCCATGAGAGAGAAAAATTCAGCCCACAAGGTTTAATTTCAATTAATTAATTATCTTGTATTAATTAAGTTAATTGAGTATTAAAGCCTAAAAGAATTTAAATTAAATTAAATCATTTAAATAATAGGTGGAGTGGCCGAAATTCCAAGATGAAAATCAAGGAATTTTGGCACTTGGTCATTATTTATATTAAGTGATTTTATTTAATTAAATGTCTTGCGTTTTATTTCAAATTTAAATTTTAAATTCAAAGGAGTTTAAATCAATATATATTACTTATTTTTAGGAAGTGATTGAAGTTGCTTGAGATGGTAAAATTCAGATCAAACACTTGCCAAAAGATAAGGATATATATATATATGAAAAGAAATAAAACCCTAAGAGAGACAACTAGGTTTTGGCGTGAAAAACCCTAGCTTTGGTTTTGGCGTGAATTACATCTCTCTCTCACTTAATTCTTTTGGCCCAATTTTTCACAAGGAGAAAGGATTGTTCATCATTCTCTTGTGTTCTTGGGTAGTAATAGCAACCTAAGAGAAGTACAAAATCAAATTTTGTAGCTTCAAACCATAGCCATTACACAATACTTTAAAAGAGAGCTAGCAATCTCGATTTTAAGCCGTCGGTGCAATTGTGTGTGTGAGAATAGAGGGAGTAGCGTAAAAGGCTATTCCTTGGTATTGGTGATCAAGATCTAAGGCGGATAAATTTATCTTAGTTGCTGGTCATCACCAAATTCAAAATTTAAAAGGCATCAAAAGTTGTAAGTTTTAAAAACCCTAAAATTGAATGTTTCAATTCTTGTCATGGAATTATATGGCATGTATGATTGTTTTTATCATTTTTCCGCTGCACGATTACCATGAACATATCATGTCATATTCCATCAGTGGTATCAGAGCCTAATCATGCTTATTTTAGTGCTTTAGATGCATGAAAATATTAATTAAAAATCATTATTTTGAAAACATGCAATGCTGAAATTTTCTGTTTTGAGTTTTTTGCATTGTTTTGGTGTAAAAACGATTTTAATTGATTAGATAGGTATTATAATTAATATGAAATGTTAATATACTGTCCTAAGATATTCTAGGAGCTGTTAATGGTTGGATTTAATTGATAATACCTGATGGTACATGTTAATATTAAAACAAGGTGCTAGTTGGCATGTTAATTGTTAGTTTAACAACTAGTTTTCAATATTAAATGTAAAAATGATTTTGGCATGTTTGTAAGTTATTTTTAAAGATTAAATATCAGGTCTGGACATATTTTAAATTTGGTTTTAATTCTGGTCCATGACAATTTAATTGATTAATTTTAAAATCACTTAAAACTATGACTAGTTTCTTTTTGTTACATGTTTAATCAACATTGTTTATGTTGTTTTGATTAAAATGGTAAAAACACATTTAGATCAGATTGGTACAGAATATTAAATCAATATTTATGACCTTATTTAAATTATTAAATGAATCATAAAATTGATTTAAGTATTTGTGCATTTTGTCGCATTACATAAGCATTAAACAACTAGTTTTGTTGTTTGTTTGTTTTTATATGCATGCTGTGTATCATATATATGTTCTTCATGATTTTGTGTTTTAATTCATGTTGGTACATATTATATGTATTTTTAATGTTTATGGGCTGTATGACATAAAATTAAAAATGGCAAAATTGGAAATTATACTAGAGTTGATTTATGGCACAAATCTAACTAGTTAGTGTTTTGGGCTTTTAAGAGAACTTATTCAATAAAAGGATTTAGTCCATTGGGCTTTGGCTCAGGCCCATCACTGGGTCATTTCTTAAAGGTTTAAGTACACAATTTCTATTAATGGGCTTGGCTAAATTAATTAAAATTGGACTTTGTTTGATCCATGAATGTTATGTATATTTATTTGCTTGTTTGGTGTGATGAATGGATATGCATGGTGCATTCATGGGCCCTGGTTTTTGTAATTAAGTATGGCCTGCGAGCCATTATATTTTATTGTAAAAGTTTCATTTATTTCTTAGAATAGAATATGCTTGAAGACTTTGTAAATCAAGACGAAGCCCACCGGAGTGGAGAAGCCAAACTCGAAGATTCTTATGTAATAGTATAGAATCTTAGTTGTAGGTTTTTGGACCCATGTTTGTCACGCTTTACTTTATGCAATTATATATATTTGCATTTTATGTATGGATGACAAATCGTATGCCATGTAAGCCGTAATAAAATGAATCCCTAAAAAATAGTAAGTCACAAAGTTGCCTTCCTAATTCGAAACATGTCAAGGCATCGATCATCGGCACATAGACTAGGAGTCCTAGATGCGCCCGATTATCTTTGTGAGGCATGGGTTGTGAATGTAGGTTGGACTTAACATGGAAAGGGATGCCCAGACCTAGGCAACTAATAAATGGGTTTGTGCTATAACATCTTAAGATGTTAACACATTTGAACCAAGAGTCATGTACGAGACATGATTGGAGTTTTCCTACTTAAGTAACTTAACTTGTTAGGTGTACAAGCTCATCTTGACTAATAAGTTGTTGTGAAAAGTGGATCTTGGCCCACATTAAATCACTAACGCGAATTATTTAAAGGGATATTAATTCGGTTTGTGGGATTATAAATAAGACCTCATTTAATCTTGCTAAATTTTATTGTAGATTGAAAATGGCATATTCAAACAACAATTTCTCATTGCGATCGGTCCTTGAAAAGGACAAATTGAATGGCACCAATTTCATAGACTGGTCTCGAAACTTAAGAATAGTTCTTAAGCAAGAGAAAAATTCGTATGTTTTGGATGCATCCTTGCCTGAAGAACCTACTAGGAACGCCTCTGCGGTTCAAAAGGAAACTTTTGATTTTGTTATTAAAAATGGCAATGCTCATATTCGTCGCCAAGGCATTTCTTATGGCAATGCCATGTTGCAAAATGGCCTTTATATCCTTGATTTACAAAACAAATAGTCCATATACAACATTAATACAAAGAGGGTTAAATCAAATGAATTGAACCCTACTTACTTCTGGCATTGTCGCTTAGGACATGCAAACGAAAAATGCATTTCAAGACTCCACAAAAATGGATTGCTTCGGTCATTCGACTTAGAGTCTTGTGATACATGCGAGCCATGTTTGCATGGAAAAATGACAAAGAGTCCTTTTAACAAGAAAGGTGAAAGGACTAATGGCTTATTGGAACTAATACATATCGATGTATGTGGACCATTAAGTACACAAGCTAGAGGTAGTTTTAGCTACTTCGTGACGTTCACAGATGACTTCAGTAGATATGGCTATATCTATCTAATGAAGTACAAATCTGAAACTTTTGAGAAATTCAAAGAGTTTAAGAATGAAGTAGAAAAACAACTTGACAAAAGTATAAAAGCCATTCGATCAGATCGAGGTGGCAAATACTTAAGCCAAGAATTTGATAGTCATCTAAAAGAGTGTGGTATTATTTCACAGCTCACTCCTCCCGGAATGCCACAATGGAATGGTGTGTCCGAAAGGAGAAATCGAACTCTGTTGGACATGGTTCGATCTATGCTGAGTCAAGCTAATCTTCCTGTCTCTTTTTGGGGTTATGCATTAGAAACTGCTGTATTTCTACTAAACCGTACTCCAACTAAAGCAGTTGAGAAGACACCATATGAGGTATGGACTGGGAAAGAACCCAATATGTCATTTCTCAGGATTTGGGGCTGTGAAGCACATGTTAAGAAATTAACATCTGACAAACTAGAGTCCAAATCCACTATCTGCTTGTTTGTGGGTTATCCCAAAGAATCAAAGGGATACTACTTTTACTCACAAGCCGAGAACAAAGTATTTGTTGCTCGCAAGGCTGTTTTCTTGGAAAAGGAGTTCCTTCTCAAGAAAGACAGTGGGAGTAAAGTAGAACTTGGAGAAATTCAAGTGCCACAAGCTCCTATAGAGGATGAGTTGGAAGTGGGATCAAGTTTACAACCAGTTGTGGAACAAGAACCCATTACACAAGTACCTAGAAGGTCCGGTAGGGTACGTCAGGAGATTGAGAGATATGGATTTCTAATCACTGATAGTGACACTATTGAGTTAGTAGATCGTGAGGATCCTACTACCTACCGAGAAGCTATTAAAAACCCAGACTCAGAAAATTGGCTTGAAGCCATGAAATCCGAGATGCAATCAATGTGTGATAACCAGGTTTGGACCTTGGTTGATCCACCGGAAGGTGCGAAGGTAATTGAATGCAAGTGGCTATTCAAACTCAAAGCTGATAAGACCTAAAAAGGTATACTAGTAGCAAAAGGTTTTCGACAAACTCATGGTGTAGACTATGACGAGACCTTTTCGCCTATAGTCATGCTCAAGTCCATTAGGATCTTACTTGCCATAGCTGCATATCATGATTATGAGATATGGCAAATGGATGTCAAAACTGCTTTCCTCAATGGAAATTTACTTGAGGATGTGTATATGACACAGTCTGAGGGTTTTGTCAATCCCAAGCAACCTAAGAAGGTTTGCAAGCTTCAAAAATTCATTTATGGATTAAAGCAAGCATCCTGAAGTTGGAATCTTCGTTTTGATGAGGTAGTCAAAGAATTTGACTTCATCAAGAATGAAGATGAGCCTTGTGTGTACAAGAAGGTTAGTGGGAGCATAGTAGTATTTCTGGTCCTATATGTGGACGATATCCTTCTCATTAGGAATGACGTTCCAACATTGCAAAAAGTTAAGCAATGGTTAGGAAAATGTTTCTTAATGAAAGACTTAGGTGAAGCTGAGACAATACTTGGTATTCGAATCTATAGAGATAGATCGAATAGGCTTTTGGGACTAAGTCAAGAAAAGTACATAGACAAAGTACTAAAGCATTTTAGTATCGGAGACTTAAAGAAAGTGTACATACCTTTGGCTTTGGGAGTTCTTTTGACTAAAGAACAATGCCCTAAAACCAAAGAGGAAAGGGACAACATGAGTAGAATCCCATATGCATATGTTATTGGATCTATCATGTACGCTATGTTATGTACTAGGTTGGGTGTTGCTCATGCACTAAGTATAACCAGTAGGTTTCGGCAAGACCCTGGTGAGAAACACTGGTCTGCTGTAAAAGGGATTCTGAAGTACCTGCGAAGGACTAAGGATCACTTCTTAGTGTATGGTGGTCAAAAAGAGCTCGTCATACAAGGTTATGCCGATGCTGCTTTTCAAACTAGCACTCAGGATTCTAGATCGCAATCTGAGTTTGTTTTTGTTTTGAACGGTGGTGCTGTCAGCTGGAGAAGCTCGAAGTAAGAGACCGTTGCCGACTCAACTACATAATCTGAGTATATTGCAACGAGTGAGGCTACAAAAGAGGTTGTTTGGATTAAAAATTTTATTTCTGGATTAGGAGTGGTCCCAAGCATCCTAGATCCATTAGAAATTTTCTGTGACAACAACGGGGCCATTGCACAGGCCAAGGAGCCCCGGTCACACTAGAAATCCAAACACATACTCAGGAGGTACCACCTTATCAGAGAAATCATTGATCGTGGGGACGTCAAGGTTAGAAAGATAGCAAGTGAAGACAATGTAGCAGATCCTTTGACGAAACAGTTGCGTCCAAATCTGCACGAAGCTCATTTGAGAGCGTTCGGTCTTAGGGCTATGCCCAATTGGGACTAGTGCTAGTGGGAGATCGTTAGTGCAAGCCCAAGCCCCAATGTATTGTTATAAAACACTCAAGTTAATAAATGAGACATTTATTTTATCTATTATATTCCTGTTCATATCAATAGATAAAACTATCCAAAAATGCTGCTTTAGTTTAAGTTATCATGTGTGAGGCAAATGGTTGTAAGGCCTGGAAACATTTGAGACTTCATTCTAAATATCCCTAATCGGTCATTGTCATGGGAATAACAAATGAATTAAGAGTAGTATGCTCTCTCTGATAAGTTGAGTTCCGTCTTACGGATCATAAGGACAAGAGTGTCAATCAGAGATCATAGATACATGTTTAGAACATGGTATCTGGATTCGATCCACTCATGAGAACACTACATGGTACAAGTCATAAGTGTTTCTCATATGCAAGTTTTGTATCGGAGTTCTTAGACCGAAAATCTCTATGAAACTCTTTATGAATTACTATGTGCTTTGACATATACCTAACGTGCTCGTAACAGAGTGACAAGTACGGGTATGCTTGGGTATGCATTGATTCAATTTAGAGAGCATGAGGAAAGTGAAGGGATTACCCCTCTCTATAAGAGAGAAAATATCATCGGCCACTTGATCAGTGAACTGAGAAGTGTATGGCCATACCGAGATGAAATAATGAGTAATCATTATTTATCTGAGAGTTCAGTGTCACTGGAATATCAAGAAAGGAATTAATATATATAAGGATGACTAGTTCCATGCCTTATATTAATTCTGATATTTATGGGTAAGGGACTATGTAAAATTGCATTAGGTCACTAAATGCCATATGCATTTTCATTTAATTTGGAATTCTATAATATCTTGCTAGAGAATATATATAGCCTTTGAATTAATTTATTAATTCATTACCAACAATAAATGGACCTATAGGATCGCACACAAAGCATTGGGCTTAAAATATTTAAGTAAAGTATTGGGCATTAATTTAGGCTTTTAACTAAAGTTAAATTAATGTGTGTAATGGGTTTTAAAATTGCTATTGGACCTTGGTCCATGAGAGAGAAAAATTCAGCCCACAAGGTTTAATTTCAATTAATTAATTGTCTTGTATTAATTAAGTTAATTGAGTATTAAAGCCTAAAAGAATTTAAATTAAATTAAATCATTTAAATAATAGGTGGAGTGGCCGAAATTCCAAGATAAAAATCAAGGAATTTCGGCACATGCTCATTATTTATATTAAGTGATTTTATTTAATTAAATGTCTTGTTTTTTATTTCAAATTATAATTTTAAATTCAAAGGAGTTTAAATCAATATATATTACTTATTTTTAGGAAGTGATTGAAGTTGAATTAATTATCTTGAGATGGTAAAATTCAGATCAAACACTTGCCAAAAGATAAGGATATATATATGAAAAGAAATAAAACCCTAAGAGAGACAACTAGGTTTTGGCGTGAAAAACCCTAGCTTTGGTTTTGGCGTGAATTACATCTCTCTCTCACTTAATTCTTTTGGCCCAATTTTTCACAAGGAGAAAGGATTGTTCCTCATTCTCTTGTGTTCTTGGATAGTAATAGCAACCTAAGAGAAGTACAAAATCAAATTTTGTAGCTTCAAACCATAGCCATTACACAATACCTTAAAAGAGAGCTAGCAATCTCTATTTTAAGCCGTCGATGCAATTGTGTGTGTGTGAGAATAGAAGTAGTGGCGTAAAAGGCTGTTCCTTGGCATTGGTGATCAAGATCTAAGGCGGATAAAGTTATCTTAGTTGCTGGTCATCACCAAATTCAAAATTTAAAAGGCATCAAAAGCTGTAAGTTTTAAAAACCCTAAAATTGCATGTTTCGATTCTTGTCATGGAATTGTATGGCATGTATGATTATTTTTATCATTTTTCCGCTGCACGATTACCATGAACATATTATGTCATATTCCATCAATGAATAATACTGATTGCAGTTTTATTATCACAATACAAAGATAGCTTGTTTTTTTAGCCAATTTTTGCTTTGCTAGCACCTTTTGCAACCATAAAGGTTCACATATACCTTGAGCCATAGTTCTGTATTTTGCTTTTGCACTCGATCTAGCGACCACTCTCTACTTATTGCTTCTTAATGTGATCAAGTTGCCTCCCATAAGTGTGCAATAACCAAAGGTAGATTTTCTATCATCTAGATATCTAATCCAATCTAAATTTGTAAAGGGTTCAATATGAATATGACCATGTATAGAGAATACAAGACCCTTTCCTAGAGCTAATTTTAGATATTGTAAAATACAAAAGATTACTTGTAGCTGAGATTCTCTAGGATCATACATAAACTGACTTACCAAGCTTATTGCATAAGCAATATTTGATATGGTGTGAGAGAGATAAATGAGCCTTCCAACCAGTCTCTAATATTTGCCTTTATAAATTGATTCTTCAGTTCTTGATTGCTTCTTATGGTTGCTTTTAATGTAAAATTCTACAGGTTTACATCCCAGCATGCTAGTTTCATCTAAAAGATCCAGGATTATTTCATTTGAGAAATGAAGGTTCCTTTGGTTGATCTAGAAACTTCAATTCCCAAGAAGTGTTGTAACTTTCCAAGATCCTTGATCTGATCAAAGTCCCATGCGATGAGCTTTTTCAATCAAATCATTTTTTCTTTTTCATCTCCTATCATCACTATGTCATCCACATAAATAGAGTGATTGATAAAGACAAATTATGGAAACTAATGAATCAATCAAACAGTAAATCAAGCAGAAAATTAGATGAGGGAAGAGACTTATTTCATTGATAAAAAAAATTGGAAATACAGGCTTACAATCACCATGAGGGTAACTTCCCTCTCCAGTAAAGGAGCCTTACTCAACAGCAGCAAGAAACAAATGATCAAAAAGATAATCCCTCTTCCCCTGGCTCACTAGCTAAACTAACAAAATAAAAGTGAAAACCATTTCTCCCTAATGTCCAGCAAGGCACTAGGTGTAATACTTTTCTATTTCCTACCCTTAACCAAATTATCCCAATCAAATTGATAGTGTCCAGCTACATTGTTATTTCCTCATTCCCTTACTGCATTTGCCATTTCTTCTCACGAGTGTAAACTTGCAGATTCCTTGGCCCAAATGAATTCGGATCCAGAAGCTTTGCTTATGTAGCAGCCTCTCTATCAATGCTGCCCTCTTGAAATAAAGTCTTATCCTCAAGATTTATTTGAGGGTACTCACTCCTCATAACAAATTTATCTTCCTAGGTTACATCTTCGATGCTCTTTGACTGCCATTGCACCAGCCATTGGGACACACTTTTGCCTTCTTTTTGGAACACTCGAGTGGAAAACAACTTTTCAGGAATAGGACCATCAACATGCTCTAATTCCAGCTTAGGTGGAAGGTTGTTGGAATTGGATTGGGTTCCAATAGCCTTCTTAAATAAAAAGACATGAAAGACGGAATGAATTTTAGAATAATCAATGAGTAAGCGATAGGCCACAGTTCCTACCTTGGCTGCAATCTGATATGGCCTGAAGTAACGAGCTGACAACTTTAGATAGGTCCGTCAAGTAATGAACTATTGGCATTGAGGCTGAAGCTTCAAGTACACCCAATCACCTACATCAAAGCTGACCTCTCGATGAGGCTGGTTGGCATTGTGCTTCATTTGTTATTGTGATTACAATAAATGATTTTTAAGTTATCTCAAGGCTTTGACTTGGTCCAATAGTTATCTAGCCACTGCCTCCACCTGCACTTCACTCTGAACGTACTGTAAGATGGTTATAGGCATCCTTCCATACACCACCTCAAATGGTGTGGTTCCTGTACTCATATGGAGAAAGGAATTAAACCAATATTCTACCCATGAAAGCCACTGACTATAATAGTAGGGATAGACAGTGGCAAAATGGCAAAGGTAGGATTCGAGGCATCAGTTTACAACTTCGATTTGCCTATCCGTCTTATGACGATAAGAAGAGCTAAATTTAAGCGGACTGCCTTGTAGCTTAAACAATTCCTACCAAAATTGACTCATGAAAACTGGGTCTCTATCACTAACAATGGTCTTCAGGAACCCATGGAGTCATATGATCACTTTAACAAATAATTCAACAACTATGTGGGTTGTATAAGGGTGTTTCAATGCTATGAACTAGCTATACTTCAACAATTTATCCACAATCACCATCACAACATCATATCCCTTTGATTTCAGCATGCCGATGATAAAATCCATTGAAATATCCTTCCATACTACCTACAGAATTGGAAAGGTTGTAAAAATCCAGCTAGCGAGAGAGTGGATGCTTTGAACCGCTAATATATAAAGCAACTATTGACATAATCCTTAATTTGTTGAACCATCCCTTTCCAATAGAAACTTGTTGTTATTCTTTGGTAAGTCCTGTAGTAATCCGAATGGCCCCTTGTGATTGAGTTGTGGAATTCTTCCAATAGGGAAGGGATCCATTTAGAAGCAGAGGAAATTACTAGCTCCCATTTTGGTGAAGGATTCCTTCTTTCAGCTCGTACTTTGGTTGGGAGGTTGGGTCAGCTTAGAGCGCCTTTTTTATGGCCATTAGATATGGATCTTGGTCCACTTCTTCTAGTAATTGGACATCATCAAGCCATGTAGGAGAGAATGCGAAGGTAGCGTATTCCACAAACTCTTACTAGCTTGACAGAGCATTTATTGCTATATTCATCTTACCCAATTTGTATTGGACCTAAAAAAATGTAGCCCATCAATTTGGAGGCCAAGTTTGCTGGTTTGGGGTGGTAATGTGCTGTTATAATAAATGGTGTAGACTTTTTTGGTCGGCGAACACTGTAAACTTCTTGCTAAGCAAATATGGTCACTAATGCTGTATCGACAAAGCTAAAGCCATTAATTCTTTTTCATAGGTAAACTTGGCTAAATTACAGTCAACCAAAACTTTGCTGATGTAAGCAATGGATCTGCCTTTTGCATTAGAATAGTCCCTAACCCAAGACTTGATGCATCACATTCAATGCAAAATGGCTTGGTGAAGTTGGGCAATGCAAGCAATAGTGCAGTTGTAAGTTTCTCTTTTAGAACCTCAAAGGCAGATTGTGCTCTATCATTCTGTTCGAACCCATTTTTCTTGGTTAACTCAGTCAGCGGCTTGACAATCTTCCCATAGTCCTTAACAAATTTCTTGTAATATCCAATCAGCCTTAAGAAGTCTCGAATGCCCTTGACATTCTTTGGTAATGACCAATTGTGCATTGCAGTGATTTTGGATGGGTCTATTATCACTCTTTTTTGTGTGATACGGTGGCCTGAATAGTCAATTGAAGTCTGGCATATAGAGCACTTTTTAGGATTAAGCTTGAAATGGTTATCCAATAGGATCTGCAAAATAATAACCAAGTGTTGCAAGTGGTCTTCCCAACTCTTGCTAAAAACAAAAGTGTCATAAAAAAATACAAGTACTATAAGTTGCAACCAGAGGCAAAAAATATCATTCATCACACTTTGGAAAGTAGATGGGGCATTGCTCCTAATTTTCTAGTTTCTGCAAGTTGAGAACATATTTTCTTTGGGATAGAAGAATTCTCTTCTTACTTCTCATCACTTCCACTCTCAAGAAATATTTAAACTCATCCAAGTTTTTAGTGTGAAATATACCATGCATGAAAGACTTAAGTGAAGAGATACCTAAAGAATCACTCTCTGTAATCACAATATCATCAACATAAATCACAAGAAGAATAATGCCAGCTTTCGATTGTTTGTAGAAAACTGAGTGATCACACTGACTCTTTTTTAGCCTAAGCTTGTGAACAACCTCACTAAATTTGCCAAACCAAGCATGAGGACTCTACTTCAAACCATACATGGATTTCTTCAGATGATAACTTTCCCATACTCCCCCTGAGCAACAAAACTAGGTGGTTGCTCCATATATACTTCTTCCTAAAGGTTGCCATGAAGGAAAGCATTTTTGATGTCCGATTGATATGAGGGCCAATGATGGGAAGCTATCAAAGATATGAAAAGGTGAATAGAACTCAATTTTACAACCAGAGAGAAAGTATCAAAATAATCCACCCTATAAGTCTGGGCATATCCTTTAGCAATGAGTTGAGCTTTCAGTCGAGCCATAGAACTGTTCGGATTAACTTTGACTGTAAAAATTTATTTGCAACCCATAACCTTCTTCCCGTCTAGTAAATTCACCAACTCCCAAGTGTTATTCGTATCCAAGGCATTTATCTCCTCAAGCATAGCATCATACCATTCAGGATGACTCAAGGCTTCTTTAATTATCTTGGGAATAGATATACAATCTAAAGATGCAGTTAAAGAACATGTCGAGGGAGACATGTGGTCATAGGAAACAAAATTAGTGATAGAATAAGTGGATTTACAATTGCGGACATAACTTCTTTAAAGTGGGTAGAGAGGGGTGCCCCAGCCAACAATATGCTTCAAAAGGAGAAGCTACACCGGAACAAGCAACAGATCATAGAACCCAAGAATCCAGAATGTATAGACCACCGAATACATATCCTTTATCAAAAACTTGCTTCTTCATAAGATCTTGAAAAAACAATGATCGGGGAATAAAAGGAATCGGTTTGACAATTCTAGACCCCACAATTTTGTATGATGTCTCATCAACTATAGTAACAAGTAAAGTAGTTTTATAAGATCGAAAATTAAAGAAAGTATCGGGATTACCTATCATATGATTCGTGGCACCAGAATCAATGATCCAATTATTGCTAGAGGAGATAAGACATGTGTTACTAGCCTCAGTAGTGATCGAAGTCAATGATCCTTTTAACATTTCCTGATATTTAGCATACTTTTTGGTAGAAATAGTGATATTATGCTCAAATAATGAACCAAAAATAGCAGCATTAGCCATTTGTGCCCTCTAATTGTGATTCTACAATTTCTTACAATAGCACTTCATATAACCTGGTTCTTTGCAATAGTAGTAGACAATGTCAATATTTCAATTGTCATTGGATCTATTCCCCCCCCCCCCACTCTCGACATATTCTTCTTTCCATTATTACTCCCACTTTCTTTGACAACAAAAATACTATTTAGTTGACAAGAGAAAGCATTATCTGCATGCAATAACCTACTAAACACATCTTCAAGAGTATGAATTTTAGAACCAAAGAGAAATAGAGATTTGGTTGTCTTAAATTCAGGTGGCAATCCAGCCAAAAAACTCATTACTACCATTTTTTCTCTCTAAGCTTGTTGTTCTCTAATATCCCAACTAAAAGGCAGAAGCATGTTTAATTCGTCATAAATTTTCTTAAACTCTATGAAATAATTGGTGAGTGATTTTGCCTCCTTTTTAGCATGATAAAAGGCTTTACAGACATCATAAATACGAGATTCATTCCTTTTTTCAGAATATAAAAAGGTCAAATAATCCATTAACTATTTTACACGTTCATAATGAGAAATTAAACCAAGCACATTTCTTTCAATTGAGTTTCTAACCTGTAAAAGTAACCGTGAATCATTTCTCATCCAGATCTGCTTTTCAGTTTTATCAGTAGGAGGGTCATCAGTTAAGTGATCATCCTTAGCATACTACGAAGATAAATCCTAATAGTTCTGCTCCAATCAAGGTAATTAAATCTGTCTAATTTTTCCTCTATAATCTTAGACAAAGGAATAATCTCACTAACAGTTTTTCTAACAATTTCTTTACTGCTGGCATAATATCCACACAGAATAAAGGTAATCAACCAAAGCAGCAATGTAGTCCAGTATACTCAGACAAAAATAAATGCCTAAACCTTCAATAAGGAATTAACAAAAGAAACAACAAAGAATAGAAAAAAGAGCAGAACCTTGTTGGAAACAAAATACCAGCAGAAGAGGGAACCAAGCCAAAAAGACATCGGATCTGATCGAAAATGACTAGGCGGCGCCGGAGATAAAATCGGAGCTTCAACCGCCTACACGCGTCGTAGCGTGAGAAGTTGCCAGAAACTTCAGTAGACGTATGAGCCTTACACCCAGGAATCTGACCACCATACTCTAGGAAAAGGCTAATCGGGACCTCGTGCACCTCTCTCCACCGATAGTGAGACAAAACTATCATAAAAAATGCAACCCTAAGAGGAAAAGAACGGAATAGCAATTCCAAGCCCAGAAACAGAAACCTAAAAAATTTCCAGAAGAGCCTAATGCTTTGATACCATGTAAAAAAATACACACAAGATGGGAGAATTATTTTCTCTATATTACTATCATCAACGATTCATCTATATATACAAGTATAGAAAAGTTTATCTAAGGTAACCTATCTGAATAAGGAAAGTTGCTTCTATTCCTAAGATCACGTTACCTATTTACATCCTATATTTACATTCTATAACACAAATGATTGGGGAAACCAAATCAAATGAGCAGTGCATGGATTGTCTTTTAGCCAAGTTTGAGGACTTGTTTCATGAGCCTATAGGCTTACCTCTTATAAGACAATGTGACTATTGCATCTGCTTGTTGCTAGGAACAACATTTGTGGTTGTTTGACCATATAGATATCGTCACAGGCAAAAAGATGGGATTCAAAAGCAATGTAACCCGATGCTGTAGCAAGGCTTTATAAGGCCAAGTAACTCCCCATTTTCATCCCCCGTTTTGTTGGCTCCCAAATAGGATGGATCTTGGTAGCTTTGTATTGATTAGCATGAGCTGAATACCAAAATAGTAAAGGATAAGTTCCCCATTCCGGTGGTTGACAAGCTCCTAGATGAGTTGCATGGTGCTTAGTACTTGACTAAATTGGACTTGTGATTGGCATACTATCAAATTTGCATGTATCCTACAAACATGGATACTATCATATTCGAATGAGGCATTTCATAAATATTTGCATCATTTTATGCTGATTTTCTTTGACGATATTTGGATTAATAGAAATAATTGGGCGGACCATTTTGTCCACATGCGAAAGGTTTTTGCATTATTGCATGCCCACAAGCTTTATTTAAAACGTTCTAAGTGCAGCCTAGGTTCTACTCAAGAAGCATATTTGGGACATACCATATCAGTTGCAAGGGTAGGGGTGGTTGTGAGCAAGGTACAAGCTATTGTGGACTGGCCCAACTGCAGTCCATCACTCTTCTCTATGGCTTTTTAGGTTTGGCATGTTACTATTGCAAATTTGTTTATTATTATGGGTTGCTGCTCTTATAACTAGTGCGCTCAAGAAAAATTCCTTTGAATGGAGTGACGCAGCCTTAATTGCATTTGAAAAACTCAAGCAAGCCTTGTCCAGTGCATTGGTATTGCGGTTATTAGATTTTGATTTGGACTTCATTGTGGAATATGACTTTTTGAGAAATGGTATTGGGACTGTTTTGCAAAGAATGGTCTTCCAATTGCATTCTTTAGTTGCCAGTTATCAGTTTGACACTAGATGTTAGTTGCTTATGAGAGAGAATTGATTGGCCTGGCACAGGCAGTTAGTATTGGCGACCTTATCCATAAGGCCGCCCTTTTCTTATTCAGGCAGATCATTATAGTTTAAAATACTTGCTTCAGCAATGGCTAACTTCACCTTCCTAGCAGCATTGGCTCAGTAAACTCATGGGTTATATTTTTACAGTAGAGTTTAGAGCTGGTCACCTTAATAAGGCTGCCGATGCATTATCTCGTTGGACTGCAGAGGACCCTTCTTTATTTGCTATTAGCTACCCTCGTGTTACCTTGCTAGAGTCCATTCAGGAAGATTTATCGGGCTTAGGTGAACTGTTGGTTTATGTGACAAGGTTCGGTAGGGGGATGAGTTCGAATGGGAAAGTTCATGATGGGTCATTTTTGTTTAAGAATCACATTTACCTTCTACAAGGTTCCCCATTACTGCCTATCATCCTCTCAACCTACCATGATAGTGCACATGAAGGGTACATTAAACATTTCATCGGATTTGTGGGGATTTATACTGGAAGTGTATGAAGACTGAAATTGCAACCTATGTTGCTGCTTGTCCCGTGTGTTAACACAATAAGATGGAACATTTCCGGCAGGTTTGTTACAACCTTTGCAACTAGCACTCAAGTTTGGGCAGATATTTCAATGGACTTCATTGATGGATTGCCTAAGTCATAGGGAAAATCAATCTTGTTTGTTGTGGTTGACAGGTTTTCGAAGTATGCCCACTTCATCCCATTGATGCATGTGTATACTGCTGGTCGTGTGGCTCAAGTAATCATTGAGCATATTGTTTGGTTTCATGGAGTCTTGAATACTATTACTCATAATCGCGATGTGGTTTTTACTAGCATTTTTTGTAAAGAGCTTTTTATTTTGAACGGTGTTAAGTTGCCATTCTCTTCAGTTTATCATCTGCAAATAGATGGCAAGAAAGAAGTGGCTAACCAAACAATGGAAATGTATCTCCATTGCTTTGTTGGAGATCCTCCAAAATGGGTTGCTTGGGTTCTTTGGGCAGAATTTTGTTATAATGCTTCCTTTCATTCGGCACTTTAGACTACACCTTTCAAGGTTGTCTAAGGGTGTGATCCGCCCCAAACTACACATTCAACTCACCGGTCTTCGTTTTAAGCAACAATTTCTTCCATATACCACTCAGCATACCCTTTATTCTATACACCCTCCTGATCCTTTTTCTCATATCAAAGAACAGTTCCTTACCCATTATTGTGTTACCTCCCATTCTGACTTTCTCACCAAACATCTATCTTCTCTTTGGACACGTCTTGAGTTTTTCATCTCCTTACCCTTCAAAAAGTCTAAAGACATCAACCCCACAAAAGCAACCCATCCTAGAATGTCTCCCGATGATTTTCGTCTAGTACAAGATGAATATGCCCATTTCTGGGTCCAAAAACTCGTTGACCCCACTAAATCTAATTGGGCTTCTCGGGATAAGGGTCATAATGACGTGGAGTATACTCTAGGGGAGCTTGTTTGGCTTCGTTCACATCTCCATAGGCAGCACTCTATTCAGCTCAAGGTTTACAATAAATTGTCTCCTCGGTTTTATGGGCCCTTTTTCGGTTTTGAGGAAGGTTGGGTCCATTGCGTATCAGATGGATTTGCCAAGTGACAGCTGTATCCATAATGTTTTTCATGTTTCCCTTCTGAAGGCATTCAGAGGTGAGTAGCTGCCTTACTGAGTTTTCCTGCTGCAGCTCTTCATGCTGTGTCAATTGTGGGACAAGGAAGGTCCTTGTACATTGGTCTGGTTCGCCTGAAGTTGATGCCAGTTGGGAGGACTTAGCCCATTTCCAGCAAACTCATCCATCCTTCGAACTTGAGGACAAGCTATTTCAGCAGGAGGGGGGTAATGGTGTGGACGCCTTTGTGGGACAGACTTATGCGAGGAAGAAGACTCATTAAATAGGGTTATTTGATTCAGTCTTTATTAATTGTTTTTACTAGTTTCTTGTTAGCTGGTTGTTTATTGATTTAGTGATTTTTATCGTTATTTATTTTAAGTCAGAACCCTGCAAAATATGTCTTCTATTGCTGTGATAAGAGTAGCCTATTTAAAAAACGATTTGAGAAATAAAACCCTAGGTCAAAGTTTATATATAAAAAAAAAAAAGGAGGAGATCGGAGCTTTCTATTAACGAGATCCAAGGTTTCAGTCTCTCTTTGACGAGCTATCATTCAAAATAGGTCGACTCAAGAACTCCAATACCGTGAAATGTAAGGGTAAGTGGAAGGCTATTGAATTAGATTTTCCTGTTAATCGTCTTGTGGCACGATCTTGTTCTAAAAAACATATTAGGCGCATGCAAATTTCAATTTAGTTCTTTTTGGTTATTTTATCTTTTGTTTAGTTAGTTAGTTCAATTGTCAATTCCCTCTTATTGATTCTATACTCAACCAAGCACATCGCTCACCACCTCTTCCACGCCACTCTCTCTTTCTCTTTTTTTAAATGAATAAATCTAGGAACTCAATATGTATCTATTATTCCTCGATGCTTTCTTTAAGTCGGTGCTTTGAAGCCTGCCACTGTGGACTTTGATTTGGTAAATCTATCGCTTGGTTTTGTACAAGACAAAACCAAACGTCTTATTATTATGTAATGAAAAAATGCTTAACATTTGCAAATGCATGTTTGAAATCTGGTAAAACCTGGCACTTGCTATCTAGTTTTCCTGACTTTTTGTGCTCGGATGTTATATGGAGAGCTTTAGAGGAAGGGTACCTTTTAGCTGAGAGATGACTGACTTTTGGGGGAGAGAAAAAGATCGAGAATATGTGGTTGGTGGCATGTATGTTCACTAGAGGAAGAAAATAACATGGGTCCCATTAGCTAGCATCTGTGTCCTGATATTTGGTCTTAATAATGACGATGATGATGAAGTGGTGGTGGGGCTGTTGCAAATCTGTTGTCAATGTCACATGTATAAAAATGAAAAGAAGGCTGAGAAAATTGGTCAAAAGAAATTTTTAATTTTATTTATGGAATTTTTTTTTTTTCAATTGTTATATGTCAAGGGGCTTTTATGTTCTTGTTTCAACCTACTGTACTTAATTCGGGGTGTAGCTTTAATTTGGGTAAACTTTGACAATCGTTGTTGATAACTTTTTCTGGGGACTTGTTGATGAAGATTGGAGATGTTTGCCCTAACTTCTTGTTGCTTTTAGTGGGTATCCCTTGGGAAACAAATTAAAATGAAGGAAAAAATTATAACCTCGGTATTCTTGTGCTATATTCCGGATCTAGTTAAAAAGCGATCAACCTTAAATCCAACAGACATTCAATTGGCAGGTTATGTTTTAAGATTTCTAGCTTCTGTTCCAATTTTGAATGTTCTGGCTTGAGATGACTCTTTGAACTCAAGTTGAAAAACTCAGTTTAAACAAAAATGCTTTTAAGATTTGAGCTCATGCAAAACTATCAATGCCATTCTAATACAATGAACAATAACCGGCTCCAGCCTATAAACTATATCTGAGAGTGATACAATAGAAGAAGGAACCGAACCTGCTAAGCTGATGTCCCTTCAATATTCTGCGCCAATAAGAGAGACATTTATAATTCTGTCTGAAAGGAACAACTTTAACTGCTTTTTAGTTCGGCAGCTTGTTCATTTAATTGCATAGTTTCTGTCGGCTTTGATTGTTTTCTATTTACAAAGTTTCTGTTGGCTTTGATTGTTTTATACTCCTGTAAGGAATTACTATTATGCAGAGCAATATTAGAGTCTAACCAAACATATTATGTCTGTTTGTGAAAATATCCAAACAATATAAAACAGGAACATCATTTCTCTTTGTTGCAACGTGAGACTGAAAAGCTCCGGAATGATATTGAAAAGATGCGGAGTGGATTGAGGTTTGTGGACTTGTCCTACAAGTATGCTTTTCTGATTTAATGTGGATTTGTCTTCTGTCATGATCTTACCGTTTGTTGAGAAACTGCTTGTAATATACAGGCTTGAAATTGACAAAGTCACTGCTGGCCAACGGTTGGATTTGAATCTTGAAAGGGGGTATGAGAGCTACAGACCACTGATTTCTTATTTCTTGGGGCTAATCACTGATATGACGCTGTCTTATTGTGGTTTACGGTAACAGGAGGATCCGGAAAGAGCTAGCTGATCAGAATGCTGAAACCTCTAGCCTCCCTAACAAACTTGATAGGGTAAGAATTAGTGTTGCTACAGCATGCGTGTGTGTACATGTCCACCGTCGGATGGAGATGCACATGCATCTAGAGGGTGGAGATGCGCATGTGCATCATAGTCCGAGATATCAAGAATGTGAGAAATTTATGTGAATATGATTTTTGATTCCTCTTGTTAGGAAATTCACGCTTTGAGGGAACAACTGGAAGCTGCGAAGTATGATGTCATAAAATACTGCATAGGTACTCTTGTTTCGATTACTGCAGTAGGCCTAGTTGTGGTCCGTATCTTGATGTGAACCTACAGAATTGCAAATTAGTTGGTACATATTAACCCAGAAGAGAAAATAATAGCTCTTTTTTCTGAAGCTATTATTTGTATTTCAGACTACAAAGTAAAAACAAATGATTCGCTTTTTTTCCCCTTTTATAATTGTTTGATCTGTGTGGGTTTGCATATGAACACGAGACATGTCGCAATTTCAAGACACCTTGTGTGCTACCTAGATAAATATGAGCATGTTTAATATTGAAAATACGATTATGCACCACCTAGCAGAACTTAATCCACATATTTCAATTCTAGGACGCTTTTTGTGCAACTAGATTGAACTCAATCTGTATCTCTCGATCTGGAAAGACTTTTTGTGCTACATGACCGAACAATGAGATATCTCCCGATCTTGGGATTTGTCGTGTGTCGTATATATTTCCTTTACATTATGTTCGGTCACGGGCTGGATCTAGCCAGACTTTTAATTTTTTTTCCTTATTCAAGCACAAAACAAGTCATACTAGGTGCAGGTTGCACAAAGATCAATATCAAGCCACTCGAAGGAAAAATATATATATATATATATATATATATAAGTAAAAGGTACATTTAATTATAAATTACTTAGCAAGGGATAAATTAGCTAGAGACATTTCCTTGCTATAAACCATTATTACAGTGCCGCCTAGATTTTACGCGTATAATTAGTAACATGATTTATTTTCCATTGCCAGTTCGTTGCTATTTTTTTAGAATGCCAATTTGGTTCCTTTTCTTGTCTCTAAATGTAGAATCCTTTGCTATTTTACTAAAAAAGTTAACCCTCGCAAAATAGCGAGCAAATTTTGTATTTTTTAGCGTAGAAATATCAAATTATCTCTTTATAAAAATACGTTACATTTCATAAAAGGCATGTGAAAATCATATGTCTTTGGTGCGTTAACCGTGATAAGAAGATAGTCTGATAATTTTTTTTATTAAATTTAGGAGAATAATTTGACATTTTTAATGGATTAAAAAATAAAATTTTATTATAATTACATTACTATGTTTGGTTGTATTAGCAATATAATATAAATACTAATATATTTTTATGTTTGATTAGATTATATATATGTATTGTGACGCAATTATATTTATAATTATTAACTAATTTTTATAATTATTTTATTTTATTTTTATAATTATTTCATATATTTATTATATTATAAAAATATAAAAATCAAAACTTGATAAATCATAATGTTTAAAAATAATCTTATATTAAAAATGTAATCTCATATAAAATGATAATTTTACTAAATCTGAGAAAATATGGTTAATTTGAAAGAAACAAATATAATAGAAAATATCACAAAATATTATAAATTAAAAAATATATCTATTAATGTATTGAGAATAACTTATGTATTTATAATTACAATAAGTAAAAAAATTAAGTTAACAAATAAAATAACCAATATATTATACATTACATTACAATCATTTATAACAAATATAGCCCATATGTATAGGCTGCATGTACCCCATAATCAGCTTGCGTTGCCAATATATTTATGGACAACTAAATTAATTAATTTCTATAAATGAGATAATTAATATCTGAGAGAAAGACATACAGAACCAAAGCTGGTTTGGTGGTGGTGGGTAATTTTATTTTTGGGTGAAGGAAAATGAACTATCTAAATAGAAGCTGTCTATATCAAATGTTGTTGAAGTTTGAAGGCAAAGGTTATAGGAAAAGATTGAAATGAAATCTTTAAACTAAAGACAAAACCTTTTTACCTTTTTTCTTTATCATTAATCTGAGGAAAAAAATTAATGGATTTACTTAATTTGAATTTGAATCAGTTAGATGATTAAATTTTTGACATTGAATAATTTACAAAAAAAAATAATAATTAAGGCATAATTTTTCTTTCATTATTTCATTTTTTTCTCTTTTTTATTATTTTATTTAAATGGATAAAAATTTACCGATTTTATATAATATACGCTGTAAAATCGAGAGAAACTATGATCAAGAGTAACTGCTTGATATATAAAATTGCTTTACCTATGACACAGAGCAAATTTTTTATATAAATTAAATATAAAATGATTATTAAAATAATATACAATGTATACCATATATATGAATAGAGGTCTACATGGATCTCAATATTTTTGTACCGAACTGAAATACCGAAAAAAAATTAAGAACTGAACTGTACCGTTAACTTTTTTATTAGAACTAAATAGAATTATGCCGTTAACTTTATTTGGAACGGATTTTAATATTTTTCCTAGAACTGAACCGAGAACCGTATTAAACCGTACCGAATTATCTTGTACCAAAAGAACCGATATTTATTAATTATTATATATAATACTAATAATGTATATATAAATATTACTTATAATTTTTATTATGTATGTACTGCATAAATTTAACTTCATAATTATTTACATTATATATTTTAATACACAAATTAAGATAATAATTAGTTAATAAATTAAACTAAATAATTTAATTATTAAGAACAGAAATTTAATTATTATAATAATTATTCTATATATATATGAATATAAATATGAATATATAACTAAAACACTTTGTATTTAATTTAATTTATCTTTAATATTACTTAACTATTATTTTATTTTCTTTATAAATATCTATATAGATATGTAAGTTAAGTCATTTATCACATAATTACTTTATCAATTAATTTCATTTATTTTGAGTATCAATTAACTAATACTCATTGACCTGGTAAAATTAACTCAAACCTATGGATCGACCCAAATTCATCCAAAAAAAATTGATCCAAATCCAACCAAATCCACATAAATATCCATTGGATCAATCCATTTTATTTTTCAATCCAACCCAACCCAATATCCAATGGATCAACCCAAAATTAATCAATTTTACTTTTTAACCCATTGGGTTTGAACCCAATGAATTTTGGTCTTCTTGCTTGTAAATACACACTTTCAAAGGGATTCAGTCCCATAGTTTTTGAAGCTAAAACCAAAATAGGTGGTCGGAGACTACAAAGATTCAAACTCCTAAACAATCTTATCAGTTCTCAGATTTTTCATAGCCTGATTTTATCACTGAAACCTTCCCTGCCCATAATCAGGTCTTGGAATATCTTGAATCTTATGCAACCCATTTCAATTTGATTAAACATATAAAGTTCAATAGGAAAGTTGTTGGCATCAACTATCATGGACCATCTGATGAAGAAATGGATTCATGGAGCCTATGGGGTGGCAATGGCGACCCTTTCTCTTCCAATGCCAAATGGGAAATTGAAGTGCAGAATGCTGAAACCCTTTCAACTCAGGTATTACATTCAGCTTTAGACCCAGCTAATGAATTTATTTAGTTGGCTAAGTTGAATTTTATTTTGTTATGAAATTTTCTTATTCAGTGATGACTGGTAGCAATTTCTGTCACCTAAAAACAAAGAGTGCCGACAGCTTTCCATCAAATCGGATTTCAACGGTGAAGTTAGTAAAAAGGAATTTATAGGTTATTTGAGTTTAGAAATCATTAGCATTGCTAGGTAACGGAAAATCATTAGTATAATGCTTGTCATTTCAATGCTGTTAATGTTCAAATAGGACATCAGACCCCGTCTGCACTAGAGTAATTCGAATTATATATATAGTTGGATTATCACTTGACTAGGATTTAGGGTTTGAACCCAATGGATTCTAAAAAAATTTATAATAATTTATATTAAATTCATGGATCGATCCAAATCAACCCAACCCATAATGACCCAATTCATTAATGATCCATATTTTTTGATCCATTAATGACCCAACCCAAACCCCATCCAACCCATTCATTTTTCATTGCTGAATACACATCTATTTTTATGACAATACCTATATGAATATCTAAATTAATAATGTAATTAAACATATTTATTATATATAATGAAATATTACCAATTAATGTATTATATAATTGTATAATTATTTTACGAATTAATTTCAGTTATTTTTAGTGTCATCCAACTAGTATGTATATATTTTCATACAATACCTATATTAATAATGGGGCTGTAAATTAATAATGTGATTATATATATAGTTATTGTATATAATAAAATTTTATCAATTAATATAATTATATGACTACATCAGTATGTAATTATCTTAATTATCAATTAATTTTATTTACTTTTATATCATGAATGATTGAATGTACTTATAATATAAGTACATATACTCTCACTGTCACTTAACTAGCATTCATCTATTTTTGCACAATTCCTATATGAGTATTTGGGTATTTAAATTAACAATACAATTATATATAGTTATTATATTAATGAAATTTTACCAATTAGTGTGATTATATATTTATATAATCACCTTAGCAATTAATTTTATTTTTTTTAGTATCACTCAGTTAGTATTTATCTATTTTTGCACAATATCTATATGAGTAATTGAGTTTGCAAATTAATAATATAATTATATACAATTATTATATTAATGAAATTTTACCAATTAATGTAATTATATATGTATATAATCAATTTAGTAACTAATTTCATTTTCATTCAATATTAACTAATATTTATTTATTTTTGCACAATATCTATATGAGTAATTGAATAAATATACATTAAATTATTTATTTATTCATTTATTCTTCATTTTATAAATTATTTTTCCCCATCCCTTTTCACACAGCAGCATCATAGAGCATACAACCTTCAATAATTTTCCCCATCCAACGTGGATCTTCCTTTGTTGGCCACTAATAAGTGCAAATTTAATTATGTTATTAATGTGTATTTAATATGTTTTTATGTTAGTTTTATGTTAATTTAGTTGCATTATATGTTAATTATTAAATATAATACTAATAATTTATATATAAATATTACTTATAATTTTTATTCTATATGTACTGCATAAATTTAACTTCATAATTATTTATATTATATATTTTAATACACAAAATTAAGATAATGATTAATTAATAAATTAAACTAAATATTTTAATCATTAAGAACAGAAATTTAATTATTATATCTATATGAATATGAATATGAATATATAACTAAAATAATTTGTATTTAATTTAATCTATCTTTAATATCACTCCACTACTATTTAATTTTCTTTATAAATATCTATATAGATATGTAAGTTAATCAATTTATCACATAAGTACTTTATCAATTAATTTCATTTGTTCTGAGTATCAATTAACTAATAATCATCTATTTTTAGTACAATAGCTATATAAATATCTAAATTAATAATGTATTTATTATATATAATGAAATATTATCAATTAATGTATTATAACAAAATATCTACATTTTTGAACACAGAAAAAATAACATTGGCTTATAAAATACTTCATTTATAAATTATTTTATTAATACTATTAATTTAATAGTCATTTAAAAATATTTTATATTTACTCGTATTTTTATAAGTAAAGGTAAATATAAATTATTTTTCTAATGATAAAAAACTGAATTTATGATTAACAATTAAATTTTAAAATTTTTAAGAGGAAATTTTTTTTTTTGAATTTTTGGAAGGAGTAAAAAATCTAATTAAGTAGTTAATAATTTTAAAAATATTGAAAATAAAATTTTTTGAGGGTACCAAAGAAATTAGATTTAGGTTTCTCACTTTCTCTTCCTTCACTCTTTAGTCTTTCCCCCTTTCTGCCTCCACTATACCTTTCTCACTCTCCCCCTGCTCCACCTCTCGCCACTGCCTTTCACTCTGCAAATTTTGAGCTCGCTAGTCTCTGCCTATCGCCACAGCCATCCGCCTCTTGCACTACTAACGACATTGTGGGTTAGTTCTTTTGTTCAAGTTTTACTTCTAGTTTTTCAAATTCTGATTTCACTTTAAGAACCCATGTTTTTATTTGTTATTCTTGGTAAGATTCGTTGAGGAAGTAGATTTGTTATTCTCGGCAATCTTCAAGTTCTTTTCTTCAAGCTAAAAAAAGTCACTCATTTCTCCATTTTATGATTATCAGGTTGAAGTTTTATATTTATTATCATTATATTTTCTTTCTCTCTTAGCTTGTTGGATATATTAATGCTGCACTTTAGGCATTTTGTGTTTGTGTCTTCTTAACATATATACCTTGGCTTATATATATATATATATATATATATATATATATATCACTACAAGAAAAATGCAATTTAGCAACGGAAATTTCCGTTGCTAATCCGGTGGTTGCTATTTTTAGCAACGAAATTTAATTTTCGTTGCTAAATTTAGCAATGGACTTGATATTCTGTTTCAAGTCCATTGCTAAATTCAACCAACTCATTTTCAGTGATTTGGTAAATTTTACCAATGAAAAAGGCAATTCCGTTGCTAATTTTAGCAACAAAAAATGCAATTTCGTTGCTAATTTTAGCAATGGAAAATGCAATATTTTCGTTGCTAAAATTAGCAACGAAATTTCATATTCCCCTTTTCTTGAAAAGACTCTAGTAGTCGACTCATATTGGCCACTCACCTTGCTAGTCTTAATCACAAGCTAAGTTAACATGAAGGCTCTTCAACCTTGAAAAATTACATAGGAAATAGGAACAACTGTTTAAGCAATCTCATGCTTACACCCATTTGACACAAATATGATATCTAAAGAATAACTAAGTTGATTTTGCATGACTTTTCTACCTTAGGAAACAACATCGTATCTCTCAGCTATAGTGAATTTTTATACATCATTTTCCAACTTAGAGCTGTTGCTTTAGATTATAACTGTTTTTGTTAAAATGGACAAAAGGAAGGGCATATTCTAATTTTTATCAAATATCAACTACAAAAACAAAATTTTAATGCTACATTATATAATAAAAAGAGTAGCAGAAAAAATCTTACTGATTTGTGCTTTTCAGACTGCTGAATGCGCAGATTAAATTCCCACAAACATCCACAAGAGAACTGCTTTTCACTTTATCCATGGAATTGAAGTTGTATTCAACCTCTTGTTGAGGTGATGACAGTGACAAATGTGCCTGACAAAGAATTGAACACCTAAGCGAATTGAATGAAGAATAATGCACGGTAAAGTCTCCAATCAACAACTTTTTCACTTTATAACCATTTATCAAGAAGAGCGGCAATTAAACAAGGACAAGCAAAGTGAACTCTAATAAGTGGAGCAGTCTAGCAACATTTATAATAAATATTTCAACCCAGTCAAAAGATGCCAACTTTAAACACTAAATGCAGCAAGGCAAAGTTGATATTTGAAATTATGTATGACAATTTGTAGAAGTATGTGATTGAGCTTGCTGTCTGTGTAACTGTAAACAGCAAGCTATTTACAGCAAGCCAATCACATACTTCTACACAATTCAAGTTAAAGAAAATAGGAATAGGAAATCATAACAATTCAAGATAAAGAAATTATAAAAATGGGACAGGAAATTATCTAAAAAATATATAACAATCCAGGATAAAGAAAATAGGTGCAAACAAGTTAAAAGAAGAAAAACAAAAATAGAGACAAAGGAAATTATAACAAAAACAGAGAGTGGCAGTGCTCACTCTACTAACGGTTGCTCAAAGTCAGTAGTCCCATGGGACTTTATATCCTCTTTCCTTTGATTGCTTATGTGCATTACAGGGGCTTCCTTGTTTCTAGGATCGATTGACTTTTCATGATCTGAAAGAGACAGAACCATTATCTCACCACCCAACAAGATCATATTACACTTTCAAAATATATAATCTACTGCTGCTCTGAATATGTCATCAATTGCGACTGATAAGTACAATTCTATTAGGAAAAAAGTTGATCTAGGTTTTAATAAATAGTTTCTAATATTTGCTTATGTCTTGGTCTTATAATTCATTATTTACTGCCCCAAATACAAAATGGTATGATGCACTTCACAAAACCAATCAAACATTTACACTTTCTAATATTTAAACCGAATGACATGATAAATAAAGCAAAGAATAACGCCTGCTTTAAATGGAATCAGTAAGAAAAGATAGTAACCATAACTAGAAAGGAAAAATTCTCACAAAAGTTAATACAAAAGCCTGAATTGGAAGCAGAGCCAAGTGAACTAAACCCAAAAAATCAAGTGTAAATATTCTACCAAATGTAAGCACTGTATTCACAAAACTAGTTAACATATAACTTCACACGTGAGACTTCTAGAAAATATAATAAAGAGGAAGAAAATAAAATATAGGCAAATTATTTGATTCATAATAATTTTTAGATCAACTATATATATAATTTCTTACCGAGAATGCAATGGTTAGTGATGCTATATCAGGTTTAAGTCACCAAGAATCCAAATTCTTTTCAGCAACAAAGCACACTGGCGCTGATATAATAGCCACACACAATGTGTAGATAAAGGTAACAAGTAGCTCAATTGGGCAAATCTTCATAATTTGGGACTACTACATTCACATTAAAATCATGCTTTACTAATTAATTATTTAATTAATAAATAAAATTGAAATCGTTAAGAGATTAGTAAATTGAATGGTGTACCTACCTGGACTATGTATCAAAGTGCACAAAGAAGATATTGTACAGCAAGGCACCGCCAATTAGCCAGTCTGAATTTGGTGACCCAATAAGATGATGCCATTTAAGTGAAATTGTTGGACTTGGATGTGAAGTGGACAAAATTGTTAGGCCTTTATACAAAAACCACTAATAATGCACCGGTTATTGATACAATAGTTCCTATTATTTTAGCTTGACTGCTCCTCTCTTTTATTGCTATCTTTTCCATCCTTCACAATCCACAAAAATAATTAAAAAATTAAAAATAAAAAAAATCAATAACGAAGAAGTGGATGAAAAGAGGGACCAAAAGGGATGTTTCAATTATATGTTAGCTTAAATCTAAGTGCACCTAATCCCCTATTAAAAATAAACAGAGTATTGTACATTTTCCTATTAAATATCACACTTAAAATTTTAATCTTATGGGTTATAATAGGAAAAATTTTCTTTGCACGTACATGTGGTGCTCACATTTCAACCATTTAATTAAATGAACACTCGCGATCCTCAAATTGAATTATTACTTGAATAACGTAGATATCATATCTCTTGCATATTAATTTCAGATCATAGAAATCTTATCTGTATAGGGAAAAAAACAGCAAGGAGAAAAATACTTAAAATTAAATTTGACAATCTGATCAAATTAGACTGGGTCAAAAACTGACAGCTTATATATAATTTATTGATTTTCTTTCTTTCTTCTCTTTTTCTGACAAATATAATGTTTTGACTTTCATTTATTTTGAAAAAAAAAAAAAAGACAACCTGGAGATGACGACGAAGAAGAAGGTAAAAGCTGGAGTTATGTTACTCATGGCAGAAGCTAGAGTTGGAGAACTGTACTCTAAACCATTATTTCCAGCGATATGAGCTAAAAACCTACCGCAATAATAATAATAATAATAATAATAATAATAATAATAATAATAATAATAATAATAATAATAATAATAATAATTAACTAACAATTTTCTATAAATAAAAGAATTAAAATGTTGAAATGATGATGAGCATCCAGTAGTACCCAAGAAGCGCAAGTAGGCAGATTCTTAAAAGAAAAGGCAACTTGAACAACTTGAACGTTGAAGAAACTAATTCACTAAATGTGAAAAACATGTTATTGAATGACATAATATGAATATATAAATAATTAAATATAATAAAAGAGAATAATAATAATAATTAAAAAAAAAAAGAAAAACCTGCGAAAAATGAAGGGAACAGGAAGAAGAAGAAGAGTAGTAAAAGCATAGGAGTAGAAGATGAAGACATAATAGCTCATTCCTTTCAAAGAAGCAGCTTTGAACAAAGTGTTGATTCCTACACTTGTGAACTCTGCTGAAACCATTGCTGTGAATGGCATCATTTCTTTGTAAAACCAAATCCACCCCGTTCTCTAATTAAAGGGTATTGATGGTTCCAGGGTCTAAAAGTCTGTGATTTTTCTCTCAAAACTAGGGTATAGAGCGAGAGAGAGAGCTGGGAGGCGAGAGGTGCAAAAAGAACAAAAAAAGGAAGAAAGAGGCAGCATTTATACCTAGGGTTTTCCAAAATTAGCAACGAAAATTAATTTCGTTGCAAATTTGCAAACGAATAAATTTCCATTGCTATTTTTGGAAAATTATTTTTTGGGCTAAGTAAAATAGCAACGGAAAATTATTCTGTTGCTATTTTAGCAACGGAATTTAATTTTCGTTTCTATTTTTGAACCCAAAATTTTTTTGCTTCTTTGGGACCAAATTACCAACGGAATATGAATTCGGTTGCTAAATAGCAACGGAATTTGAATTTCGTTGCTACATAGCAACGAAATTTGGTTTTCGTTGCTAATTTAGAAACGGAAATTAATTTTTGTTGCTATTTTTTAACCCAAATTTTTTTCACCTCTCTGGGACCAATATACCAACGAAAAATTTTTTCGTTGCTATTTTAGCAACGGAATTGTATTTCTGTTGCTAAATAGCAACGGAATTTTTTTCCGTTGCTAAATTTCGTTCCAAAACTTTTTCGCCATCTAATGCCGCCATTTTTAGCAACAGTCATAGATTTTCATTGCTATTTTTCGTGGCCATATTGTGGCGCTAAAATTTCTCTCTCTTTTTAGCAACGGAATATTACCATTTTTGATTCCGTTGCTAAATAAAAAAAAAATTCAACCTAATTTAGCAACTGAAATTAAATTCCGTTGCTAATTAGCAACGAAAATTAAATTCCATTGCTATTTGCAGATTTTCTTGTAGTGTGTGTGTGTATGTATATATATATATATATATATATATATATATATATATATATGTATATATATATATATATGTATATATATATATATATGTATATATATATATATATGTATATATATATATATATATACATATATATATATATATGTATATATATATATATGAAATCAATGGAACCCGTCCCCTCCACCTATATAATAAATATAGAAAATATCAACAGGCTCGTAATGTTCGCTTTCTTTTCACCTTGTTCGCTTGGATAAAGTCTCATTAATGAGAGAAACATCCGAACAAGCAGTGGATGCAGAGGCGAACTATCCATCATTTGGATTCGCTCCATCTGTCCCAGTTCTGTTATATATATATATATATATATATATATATATATATATATATATATATATATATATATATATATATATATATATATATATATATATATATTCATTGAGTTGATGATGATTGCTTTTGTTGCATGCAGAATTGGCTCATAGAAAAATGAAGAAAACTTCTAGCTTCACCAACTCTTCTTTATTGAATAAAAGGAAACATTCAAATGAGAGAGTGGCATCAAATGATGAGATTATGGGTCCTCCATCTACTATCCAACCAACCGAATCTTCTGCAATTCCAAATTCAGTAAGTAATGCTACTTCTCCTAGTATGCCTACAATTAAAAAAAAAAAATAGGTCTGAAGTTTGGGAGAATTTTGATAGATTGTTGGATGCTAACGGTAATGAAACCGAAAGGGCTAAATGTAAATGGTGTGGTAAAGATTACCAAGGAAAAAGTGAGTTAGGCACTTTAGGATTGTGTAAATATTTAAGAAAAAGTTGCAAAAAGTTTTCAGATAAAAAAAAGTTAGTGGCTGCATTCAAAAATAAGGATAAGTCACAAACAACTTTGAGTTTTATGGGGTCCGATAATAATATGTCATTGGTTAGTTGGAAATTTGATCAAGAAGCTTATACAAAAGCTTTAATTAGGATGATCATCAAGGATGAACTACCATTTAATTTTGTTGAACATAAGGGATTTAGGGAATTCATTGAAGCAATTTATCCTGAATTTAAAATTCCATCTAGAGTGACTATTGCTAGAACATGTTGCACTCTTTTTATGAAAAAGAGAGAGAATTGAAAGATTTTTTTAAAATTGAATGCAAAAGAGTTTCTATGACAACCGATACTTGGACTAGCACTCAAAATATATCCTATTTGTGTTTAACTGCATATTTTATTGATTCAAATTGGAAGATGCATAAAAGAATTTTGAATTTTTGTGTTATTAAAAGTCACAAAGGAAGTAATGTTGGTTTTGTTATTGGTGATTGCATAGATGATTGGGATTTGACTAAAGTGATGTGTATAACTGCTGATAATGCGACATCTAATGATACTACAATTCAATAGTTGACAAATAAATTAAGCTAGAGAGATGCATTTGTTTTGGATTGTGAAACTTTTCACATGAGATGTTGTGCTCACATATTAAATCTAATTGTGAAAGATGGGCTCAAATGTGCTGGTGTTGAAGAATCTATTAAAAAGGTTAGAGATGTTATCAAGTACGTTAAAAGTAGTCCTCAAAGGTTAGATTTTTTTAAAAAAATTTTATGAGACAGTAAATATCATGTACAGAAAGAGTTTGATCATAGATTGCCCTATTAGGTGGAATTCAATGTACTTGATGTTAGATATTGCTTTGGGGTATTAAAAAACTTTTGATAAGTTGGAGGATATGGATAGCAAATATTTCATTGAGTTTGGGCCTGTTTATTTGACTGAGAGTAATTGGAAATAACTCACAACTCTCACAAAATTTTTGAAAAGATTTTATGATGTAACTTGCAAATTGTCTAGATCATTATATTTAAGTTTCAACTTATATTTTCTAGAGATTGTGCGTATTTTGAACTTATTGCGTTCTTCTCAAACTAGTGGTGATGATTTTTTGATAGAAATAGGGAAACAAATGCAGTCGAAATTTAATAAGCATTAGGGTTCAATTAACAAAATGAATGTCATTATTTTTATAGCTATAGTCTTGGATCTTAGATTTAAAATGAAATTTTTAGTTTCAAAATACATAGCTTTTTAAGGTGAGAATGAGACAAAGAAATTAATTTCTAAAGTGAAAACTGCTTCGAATAGACTGATAAAAGAAAATAAAAAATTGGAAGAGGTTAATGTTAATTAAATTGTAGCCTAACCACCTAATTATGATGATATTGATGATGATGTTGATGCGTGGTTTTTGAAAAGTGAGGATAAAGAGCAAGTTGTATTTCAAGGAGATTTGGATACTTATTTGACTGATAAATTAAACTAGTAAAAAATTCTCCTGATTTTGACATTTTGAGTTGGTGGAATATAAATTAGCCAAATTATCCAATTTTGGTTAAGGTTGCTAGAGATATCTTGGCTATTTTGGTACTCACCTGTGACTTCTGAATAAGCTTTTAGCACCGGAGGAAGGACTTTAGACAAATTTAAAAGTTTTTTTTTAACTCCGATTACAGCCAAGTTTCTCATTTGTTGTCAAAACTGGTTGAGATCGGTTACACTTTTGGCTTCAGAGGCATCGATCTAAGAATTTGAAAAATTTGAATCGGAAAATTATTATTTTTGGGTAAATTTTTTTTAAATTTCTATTTAATGTTTATATTTTTTGGTGATCTAGTTATTTAAAATCTGTATTTTTTTAGATATTGCTCAAGATTCTGAAATCAGTGTCAGATAATGCAGAGGAAGACTATTGAATTTTGATTTTTAAGTAATGTATTTTGATTTAAATTTTAATTATGCTTGTTGAGATATTTTAATTATATTTGTATTTATTATTGTTTGAATTTATTTTGAAAAATTTTAAAAATATTGAATTATTCGAATTGTACTGTACTGTATTGTTTAGTACTGAAAAAACCGAAAAACTGTAGCGAATTATCCCGAATTTTCAAGATAATACCAATACTTGATTTTTAAAATATTCGAAATTTCAAGACAATACGAAAATTTGTAAATTTTCGAATTGCACCGAACCGTGTACACCCCTATATATGGAGATTGTATAAATAGGCCTATGCTAATTTTTACTGATTGTTAGTATAGAGCTTTTTCTTAAACCATATTCATTAAATTTAGGCAAATCACAACTATAAGCATTTAAATTTTTTGAACTTTTGCCATTAAAATGTCTGAATATTTATTTTATAATATTAAGTTTCTAAACTTTTATTGTTTTTAATATTGAAGCATATAATATAATACGCTATGTTTGTATATTTTCTACTAGCTCGATACGAGAGAGACAAATGGTTCATAGATATGATGCTAACTAGGAGTGTACAAAATCCGACCTATCCAAAAACAGTAAAAAAACCCGAACCAAAAGAGTAATTTGGATAAAATTGTTTGGGTTATTCGGATATGGTTTTTAGTTTTTGGGTTAAGTTGAATAATCCAAGATTCTTTCTTTTTTCTTTTTTACTTTTTACTTTTTTATTTGTTTTGAAAACATTATTACTTATTAAATTATAATTGTTCAATTAATTTGATTTTTTTAATTTATAATTGTTTAAATGAAAATATTAAAAATAAATAGTCATATTAATTTAGTTATCATATTATCTGTGATTATTGGGATTAAATATTTAAGAGAAACAAAGTATTATTAATTTGTGTTTATTTTGGGAGAAACTAAAAGTGATTATAATTCTTTTTAATCACTTTTGATGTTTAATGTATAATTTTGAAGTAGTTTTTCAATTAATTTGAAATTTAAAATGTATTATAGCTTTTTTATGTTAATTTGATCAATGGATGAACATGAAACAGTTAAATTCTTTTTACTTTTAGACAAACAAACAAACAAACACTCAATTTTTCTGTTTATTATGAAAACGAAGACACAACCTATTCCTATAATTTATTCCTTTGATAAAAATTAAGAACTAAGTTATTACTTACTGTCTCAACCAGATGATTAGACAAAGAGGTCATACAGTAATAAAGTTCTAGAATGGACGAAATTAAGTGGAAATAATAATATCATGTAGTATCCCAGAATCTATCCATCTACCTAATTAACTTATAAACATCAAAACACACCATAATGAGAATAATATAATTTAATGGCAATGATGTTAGATGATGAACAATCTTTCATGTCCTATTTAATATTTCGGATCAACTTCTTTATTCTGAATTTCACATTTCGGACTTTTGATTCATAATAATATCATGCTTTCTATTATATGCTTAAATAAAAATGATAAACTGGAAAAAAAAAATAACACAACTATTCCCATTTACAATCATTATCCTTTAATTGATTGAGAAAATTTCCTTTACAAGCGTTATTTGGGTGTGAATAAAAATATAAAAAGAACAAAAAGTTGAAATACAACCAGAAGACAGATTTCTTCAAATAAAATAATCTGGAATGAGAGAGAGTATCATGAACAGAAAGGAAAAGAATCCAAATTTGTCCACATTTAGCTCTCCGATTATTATTTTTTTCCATATATATATATCATATAATATATTCATATAAAACAAAAATAACCAAATAAAACTAATTACGTATAAAATAAAACGTTGAATTCCTTTGATTCACTTTTCTTCTTTGTGTACGGATCGTCTGTTTTAAAGTGGACACAATAATCTTGGATTCGGAACTGCAACGAGGCGGGTCGCCCGTGGAGCAGTCAGTCCGAATATGTCCGACATGTCAAGGTCGCTTGGTTTCATACCATCGGGCAACTCCCATTTAAAGCAATGAAGAAGATGAGCAACAGCTAAATCAAGAGAATAAAGTCCGAGTTGCATACCGGGGCAGGATCTCCGACCCGACCCGAATGGAATGAACTCAAAGTTGCCCCCCTTAAAATCCGGAACTCCTTGTTTTAAGAACCTTGAAGGCTTGAAAGATTCCGGATCCTCCCATGAATTCTTATCCCTACCAATAGCCCATGCATTGATCATTACCCGGGACTTCGCCGGAATATAATATCCGGCAACCTCCGCATCCGCCGCCGTCTCATGTAAGAGAAGTGGGATTGGTGGGTGGAGCCTTAATGTTTCTTTTAGTACACATTTCAGGTACGTAAGCTTGTCGAAATCCGCCTCCTCCACTCTCCGGTCAAGTCCCACCACCTCCGCCAGCTCTTGCTGTACCTTTTTCATCTCCTCCGGACTCCTCATCAGCTCTGCCAGGCTCCATTCTATTGCCGATGCTACCGTCTCCGTCCCACCAAACATCACATCCTGATAAAAATAAAATAATTATTACTTCGCATACACGGCTTATATACAGGGGAATAAAAATAAATATTAAAAGTAGTTTTTATATGGAAAAAAATATAATTTGAAGTTAATATAAATATTTTTTAAATAAATATATAATAATCATAACAAAATTCTACCTAATGAAAATATGCAAATTACTAATATTTTTGAAAAAATATTAAATTTTATTGATAAAATTTTAAATCATATCGTGCCCTATTTCTGCTCATATATAAGAGTTTTGGCTAGTGTAATTTTTAATATATAGTATTTTTCATATTTTAAATCATATAAATAGCCAATCTAATGGGCCAAAAGTAAAATATATATATATATATATATATCTGGACAGTTTTTGCACAGATGTGAATTTTCTTATAATAGAAGTAAAAAGCTTCTGGTTACCATAATAATAGCTTTGATGTTATCGCGAGTGAGTTTAATAGAATTCTGTAGGTCGTCTGATTCCTCTACTTTAGCCTCTTCGCTATAAAAAGCGAGCAAATCATCAACCATATCAGTGTTAGCATCATCGATAACGATGGCTTGATTTCGTTTTTGCATATGTTGATCAATGATCAAGTCGATGAACTTATCGAGTGAATCTCGGGCCTTAGCAAGTCGAGAACTGAGACCTTGAGGATCAATCCAAACAAGCCAAGGAATAAAATCAGCAATATTAAAAGCACCAAAAAGCTTAGAAAACTCCTGAAGAATCCTTATAAACTCATCTTGGCCTTCATTTTTAGTACCAAAAGCAGCTCTATAAATAATATTCATAGTCAAAGTAAAAATCAATCCCCCAACATTAATAGCTTTCCCTTTACTAGCAGCAGCAGTTTTAACCATATTGTCAACTTCATCTCTCACAGACTCCCAAGATTCAGCCCTTTTTCGGCTAAAAAGCTTCATGACACAGAGCTTTCGCATCTGTCTCCAGAAAGGCCCGTAATGGGCAAAAGCCATATCAGCACGATTATAAGTAAGATAACTTATGGCAATAGTTGCCGGCCTGTTAGAGAAAATGTTGTCCTGAACTTGAAGAACTTGCTTAGCAATATCAGGAGAAGCAACACCGTACATGTGTACATATCCCATCTTTAGATGGAAAAGCCCACCGTATTGCTTAGCAAGTTTTGCCAAGCCTCTATGCGTTAACTGATCCATCATTAACATGTTGCCTATAATTGGGTACCCTTTTGGGCCTGGCGGGAATGGTAATTTTCGACGAAATCGAGAGACTAGTCTTAATATGAATATTAAAGTTATAAGAAGAAGAAGAAGATTGAAGGGTAATGGTTGCAGAGCTTTGAGATAAGCATTCATGGCGATGGTTTTTGCTTTGTTAAACTGCAACTCTAAAATGCTGATAACTGAGGAAGATAACATGGAGTTTATATAGAGTATTTTTTTGGGCAGGTACAGCTATGGCCAGGAGGAGGATTGGCGTTGGATTTTTTTTTTTCTATGTTTCATTTTCAACTTGGTCACTCTTAATTATTTTATAAGATTGCTTCTCGATTTTATTATTGGAAAAATTTTATCATAAATAATGTGTGGAGGTAAATTAAATTTTAATCATCTGTACTTAGTGGGACTACCCCATGAGCAAAGATTTTTTTGGAACATCATGTTTTGGATTTTTACAAGAGGATACCCAGTTTCTAGGGTGTGCAAAAGCCGAACCGACCTGTTAAACCGACCAATCTGACACATTTGGGTATGGTTAATATGGTCGGTTCGGATGTTAGGATAAGAGATTAATCGGGTTCGGATGAAAACCCTCTAAATCTGATCCGAACTACAACCGGATTAACTTAAAAAATAAATAAAAAAATCTAATTTTATTTCTCTTTTCCATGCCCTATATTGTTAGTGTTTAATTATCATATAATATATGTTTGTTGTTATTTTTAAATTGTTAGTTTGTTATAATTTTTATGGTATTTAATATTATTTATTTGTAATTTATTTTAAATTTTAGTTTAAATAATTAAAAAAATTAAAATTTGGATAAATTGGATGGATCGGTTCGGAATCCGAAAAAATATCGGATTAATCGGATAGATATCCGACAATTAAGTAGGGTCAGATCGAATAAAAATAATTCTTAAATTTTGAATTCGGATCGGATTGATCCGAACCCAACCGATGCACACCCCTATCAATTTCCCATTTGGTGGGTGTTTTACGAAATGTTTGAACAAAATATGGTGAAATGTGATATCCTAGTTGATAGTCGGGGCCCAAAAGGAAGATTCCTAAAAACCAAATGATTAGCTTCTCAATTTTATTTTTTTAACACTTGAATTTTTAAGCAACGAATCAAATTTGGAATACAATTACATTTGTTAAACTTTGATTAATTCCGTATGCACCACATTTTTTTATTTTAATCCGATCCTCCAAGTAATCCGACCCATTATGTGATTTGTTTGGATTATAGTTCAAATTGATCTTATTTATATTTTTATAACTCTTTTTGTAATGTAAATATGAATAATTTTTTCATTTTTAATGAAAAAATTTAAAATAATAAAATTTAATTTATTTAATAATAATTATTTTGAATTATGATTCAATCCGATTCTATCGATCCGTTTATAACCCAAAAAATTTTACCTTTTATCAGTCACGTGAATCCCCACCTATACCTATAGCATATAAAATTTAATCAATTGAGTATTCTAGTAAGATACGATCCTAGACTTCTTCAACCCATTAAATCCTAATTATTATTTTTTTTATTTTACATTTTATCTTCTATTATTAAGATATGTCGATTTAATAATGGGAAGATTTTGGTGCATGAATGTAATGATGCGCAATAAATCTTGACCATTGAATTAAAAAAATATTTATTTAGTTTTTCATCTGACGGTTGAGATTTACACATACATGAAGAATCTTTAATAATTAAAGTGCATAATGTGCTTTAAAAACATTGAAATATATCAACACATTATTCAAGGACTACCAAATGCACTTCTTTCTAAAATTGGCCAAAAAGAAAAAAATTATTACACATTTTGCATTTTTTTTGGGGAGTTTTATTGCACACCCGAATTCGATAAATTTGCACTTATCGCCATCCTAAAAAGACATCTCTAGATTAAGCAGCGTGCGTGTAAGATATGCGCATGGTGTAATGCATATGTACCTCCAAAATTGGCAAAAAATCTGTTGCACACTCGAGTGTTTCCTATTACACAGATAATGGATTGTAATGTAATTGAAAATATAATTAATCATTTATTTTTTAACATAAATTTTATACAGTGTGTAATGTAATGATATCTACAAAGGTATTTTTCAATACATTTATTAATGTATTGATTAATCCTTAAATTTATACGGTATATTTTTTATTACAGTACGTTTTTTCTTTAAACCTAAATAGTATCTCCCGTTCGTCTCCATTGTTGCCACCGTCACCCCTAACGACACCATCCTCACCCTGTCGATCTCATGCTCCGCTTGTTGCCACTTTTGTATTTTTATGATATAATAAATATATATGTATATAAAATAATTACAAAAAACAAAATAAAATAAAACATATAAAAATTAATTGATAATTATAAATATAATTACATCCCAATATATGTATATAATCCAATGAGATATAGTAATTGTTAGAGAGTATGCCCTAGAGCCCATGTAATAGGGATGTATTTCATATGTATGAATTCATATTCTTAATAAAAGGCATCATTCATTTATTAATACTATGTTTAAATACATGAGTTTGTAAATCTTAAATTAATAAATGAAGTCCTAGATATTATAAACACAGTGCAAAGGCAATCATGAAAGTGTTCATGATATGAGATGTCTATTGCATGGAAATGTGTTAATATCTAAATATCCCTAGTCATAAAATTAACAAGATAGGACATTGTTAATTCGAACAGACTAGTACATGTTATGCTTCTTGAATGGTTCAAGCAGTGGTTCTCATAACTGTGATTATGGAAGATAATCAAAGCTAACATGTGGATGCTTGTTAGAAGAACAAGTTCATTGGACACCTGCAAAGAGAATCCTCACATGGATATTAAATCTATGTCAATGAGGAATCTCTTCATAACGGTTGTGCAAGTATTCTTGGACTTGAGATCACCAAAGTTATCTTAAGTAGCAAGTGGTATATTTTGACTCCATAACTGATTACTTCCAACTGGGAGTCAACATAGTTAGGAGATTGGGTATATCATGACCTACTTGAAGATAGTTGAGTGATTGACAAAGGATTCACCATCCTAGATTAAATGAGGGAAGTTATCTCGTATGATTCTATAATTGCCTTATTCAGAGAATCTCTGGCCAGAGTAATATGCCAAGATGGATAGAGATCCATGGAGGGCATTTCGGGAACAATGGTTAAATTAATAGAACATACATAATTAGATTTATATGAGTTGACAAAAATCCATACTCATAATCTAATTGAGATAAGAGTGGTGGAAGGAGTAATTGCACGGTAATTGTTTCTATGGAAGGGTATAGTCAAACCACTTGACTTTCCTGACATTTGGGTAGTCATGATATCTAGCTAGAGGCCAATCATGATTTGTATAATAGCGTATCAAGAAAATCAATAGGGATTGATAAAATGATTTAAAGAAGTTTAAATCATGTGATTTTTGAATAGAACTCACAATTACATATTATACTACCAATATGGACATGAACCCAATAGGTCATACACATATAGAGAAAAAGGATAAAATGGTAAAATGATAAGGGTAATAATATTTGATATTATTATGGGGATAGAGAAGTGAATAAGATAATAATTAATTAAAGAGTTTAATTAATTATGATCAAGTAAAATTGTTCGCAGAACTTTTTTGAAATGTTATGTAAAATTGGACTTAAATGAAATAATGTATTTCATAATTTATTATTATTGAACTATAAGTGTTATATGGCTGATATAATAATTAATAGGTTCATTGGAGGAATTATAAAGGCCCAAAGAAGTGAAGTTGGCACAGAAGCCCTCCAGAAGAAGGGCCACATGCCAACTCCAAAACAGAAGACCTTAGAGGCCTACTTCTTGGAGCAAAATAAATTAAATATGTTAAATAAGTGTTGTGGAGCCTACATATTTAATTTGGTTGGATTTGAAATTTATTTGGGTAATTAAATCCAAGTATATGTACAAAGAGCCTAGTTTGTGGGTTTTGTGCATAGTCTTTTGTGAAAAGGCTTAAATTGGATTTAATTGAGCCCAAATAATTATAAATAATTCTAGAAGCCCAATTAATAATTCTTCATCAATTTTAAAGAGCCCAATCCCATTATGAAGTTGGATTTTTTTAACCTAACTATAAAAATCCAAGAGATGTGGAATTAGGGTTAAGTAAGTGTGAACAATTAAGAAAACACTCTCTCTCTTTTCTCTCAACCCTAGCCGCCAACTTCCCTAGCTAGCCTCTAGGGATTTCGGCCAGCCCTTGTTCCTCCTAATTGTTGGTTCTTTCAATCCTTCTCTAGTGTGGATTACTCATTGGAGGTGTTCAATTTTGGACACTGTGGTTTGCGACAACTCGGTAAGAAGTAAAATCAACTGTTCAACAAAAATCAAAGGTGATTTTTCTTATTCTCATTAATATGTATATTGTAAATTCTTGGCAAGATCAGATATATTGGTTAAAAATTTTAAATTTCGCTTATGTATGAGATGCATGTAACCGATAATTCCTAACAGTAATGTATTTGTATTTACGCGTGGTGTAATGCATATTTTTTGGGTGTTTTATTACAAATCCAAATTTCATAAAATTGCACCCATCACCACCCTAAAAAGATATCATTGGATTAAGTAGTGTGCTTGTAAGATTTGTGCGTGGTGTAATGCATATTTACCTTCAAAATTGGCAAAAATTCTATTGCACATTCAAATGTAATCCTTTATTTGTTAGCCTAAATTTTATACGTGTAATATAATGACATTTACAAAGGTATTTTTCAATACATTTATTAGTGTATTGATTAATTCTTAAATTTACATGGTATTTTTTATTACATTATGTTTCCTCTTTAAACCTAAATCGTATCTCACCGATTTTTCCATTTGCCTCCACTGATGCCACCGCCATCGTAATGACACTATCCTCACCCTATCGATGCCATGCTCTGCCTGTCATTGCTTTTGTATTTTTTATAATATAATAAATATATATGTATATAAAATATTTACAAAAAATAAAATAATCATGTAAAAACTTAATTGATAATTATAAATATAATTACATCCCAATATATGTATATAATCCAACCAGACATTGTAATGTATTTGTAATTATATTACATTAATAATATAACCATACATAGCAATGTAATTATAATTATATTTCATTACATTACATTTCTTAATACATTTCATTATCCAATATATTACAATCCATTATCACATACCAAGCATACCCTTAAGTATCCTATTACATATACCTGAATGTCCTATTGCCCACCCAAAATTTGGCAAAACTCCATCCATTATCACTCTAAATTTACTAGTGTTGATTAATTGAATAGAAAACAAGAATTATGTATGGATTGCCTTTATAATATAATTATATAACATTTTTACAATATGTACAATTAAAACTCTAATCATTAAAATGTTGTATTTGATACTTGAATTATTTAAATATATCAATTTAAGTCCTGATATATTTTTACTTTTACTAAGGATAAATCGCTTTGTTATTTACCTCTCTTTGCTTGCTAAATGAGAACTTATATATTTTGCAAATTTTTATGAAGAAATTGCAATGATTTTTAAGGGAAAAGTTTAATTATACCTCAATTAACTTATGTATTAGTATAAGAGCTTAATGGATATATTTTGTTCGAGATTTGTTTAATGTATGGAATGGATATAAATAATTAAAAGAAAAACACACAAGTACATCATTACAAATAAAAAAAATTAATAATAGGATTATTTGAGGTTTAATGGGATACAATTTTATCTAATTGTTGTGTGTAATGGGGTATACTTTAATTAGAGTGTAATTGTAATGGCCTCAATACCGGTCTGGCCGTGAACAGTAAATTCCGATGGTGAATAGTGCACCCGGGCCGTAAAACGGATCCGAAAGTGAAAAATATTTTATTTGACTATCGGAAAGTATTGGTCATGGTGAGTTCGGGGTTGAAATTTGAAGTGAAATCGAGGTCAAATAGACCTCCGAAAGTCGAAAATACGAAAAAGGTAACGAGTCAATTTCCCTGGTAAGGAAGGTGACTTGATTTTGTATAAATTTTTAAAATAGCAAATGAACTCCAAAAATTGCCATATTTTGCAGATCTTCATGAAATTTCATGTAGAATATTTTGGTATAAAGAAATGAATTTTTTGGCGATGTCGACAGTTGTCGAATCGAACTAGTTCGATTGAATCGGACCAGTAACGGACTCCGATTGAGCCAAAATTTTGTGTACTACCTAATTTTGATGTGATAAGAATTATGGAATTAAAATTGGAGTGATTTGGAGTGAGGAAATGGGAGAAATAATTTTGGGCTCTAAATTAGGTGTTAATGGGCTTTAACTAATTAACTAAGCCCATTAACCTAATCCAAGCCCACAAAGCCCATAAACCATCATATAAAAAGGGTGAAATTTCTGGAGCCAGCCAGCAAGTCATCTTCTTCCTCCTCTCTCCCTCTTGGCCGAACATCCCTCCACCATTGTTGCTTGAGATTTCTTCATTTCTCTCTCCATTTCACACCAAATCAAGCCACCCAATAGGAATTTCTGCCTCTCTAGTTAAGTGTTATGACCTCCTCTCTTCAAATCAAAGAAGGAAATCAAGAAAAATAAGGAGAGAGAGTTTAGGATTTCATTTGAAGTAAGTGAAACAAATGGGTTAAAAATTTTTCTAAGGTGCCTACTTATGTTTTGGGTGCCTAGACTTCATTTATGATGTTATTTTTAGCATTTGAGGTTGAAAAATTAGAGTTCTAATGGCTTGAAAATTCGGCTTCCATAGGGAATCAAGGAGACTTGCAAGCTTCCAAGGCTAAAGGCAAGGAAAAGGAAGCTTAGGCATCCTAGAGCAAGAAAGGAAGGTTAGTGACTAATAAATCTTAGTAATTTCTTTGATTCCAATTAAGTACCCTTTATGTAAGTTAGGGTTTATGTGATAAAATGATGATTTAATTGAAATTAGTGATGAAATAGTGTAACTAGACCTTGAATAAGCATGTTTAAATGTCTAAATGATTTATTGAATATTTATATAGTATACTTACCTTGATGGCCGAATTGAACCCTAAAGAAAACCTAAGTGTATTTTGTGAATTTTGATGAATTTAAGCTTTTAAATGATATTAGAAGTGAAATAATATGCTTAGGATTTTTTATGGAATTTATTGAAATTAAATGAATATTTTAGAAAATAATTTCAATTATGTAAGTAATGGAAATATGGAATTTATATGAAATAATATGCAATTTGATGAGAAAGTGAATGATTTTGGTGAATTATGGTAGAATAATTCACAATCTATGTGAAAGAATGGAAAGAAATAAATACGAGCATTTTCGAGTAATGAAATAATAAAAAAATTAAAGTTTCATTGCAATTTTGATGAAATTATGCCCTTAGAATTAGTCTGGCAGTAAAAGCCTAGCTCAGGATATAATTGGCTAGCCATAGGGACATCTATACCGCGGTGCAAGTCACGGCGACTTGCTTAGTTATGGTAGGATCACTGATCGCCATAGCTTCTGTTTGTACCTGGTATCTGCTACGTTGAAAAATGGTCGTTGAGATCATTTTTCAGTCTATATGTGGCCCATGGGGGTCCACGTCCCGATTATCCAGTCTGAGAATTTCTGTCGGTACTGTACTAGGGGCATGAAATGAAATGAAAGTGAGAATAAGCTAAAGGAAATGAAAAGAATGATAAAAATGAAGTTTAAAATGGAAAAAGAACTTAAATGAAAGAAAATGAAAGTTCAGGGGAAAAATGGTAATTTTGCCAAAATGGGCAATTAATAAGTAAAAATAAGTGAGAAATGATTAACAAGGGCAAAATAATAATTTTCGAGACCTAACAGTGTCAATGAGATAAAAATTTATGGTACAGGGACTAAACCGTAATTTTACCCAAAAGTGGTAAAGTAAAGAATAAATGATGAATAATGGTGAAACTTATGTAATGAAAATGAAAGTAAATGACTATAATGGCAAAATCGTAAATATTAAGACAAAAAGGACATTTTTGAAATTTAGCACAATTTTGAGGACTAAAAAGGAAAATTAGTCAACCGTTACGAAATAAATGAGAAAAAGAGTAAATAATGTGAAAAATCACTGTTTTCACTGGAACGTGATGAAAAATGTTTAATTGTACTTATTTATAAATTTATTGATTAAATAAAGTATATTAAAGAAATAAATATTGCAAAGAAAGTATTAGGATTGTTAGACACCGCTGGGCATAGTTTATGCTCAGCATGTAGTTCTACTGCATGCAGGTACAGAGCTGAAGGAGCAGTGATGCACAGAGTGAAGGAAAAGAAATTTTGTTACTAAGTAAATTAGGTAGATTTTGGCATGTATATAAATGACTAATATGTATAAATATTTGGATATGTAAAGATATGTAAATAGATGTATGTGTGATTATAATTATGATCTGTTTTGAAGTATTGGATGTTTGATGGAGACTTTGGAGGAAAGGGAATGATTGTTATAGAAGTGTTGTGCCTCTGAGAGGCTGTGTGTTGTTTGATTTTTCAGGAGGCTAGGCAAATACAGCCGTTATATTGCCGAAATTTTATTACGTGAATAGTAACCCGGGACAGTTATAGGTCACCGAATACCTAAGTAATTGGTAATATCGATTTTTGGTGTTATTTAAATGTTAATTAAAAGAAAAAAAAAATTTGATTTACGTGCACTGTTCCGTATAATCGGAGTGATAAGGGTGTTACAGTAATAGGCAGATTTTTTGGATCAAGTTTGAGGTGCATAATAAGCATTAAAATTACTAATTGTTTTTTTTAATCTATGACGTGCTTACATCATGTGCATATAATGTGTAAGAATACATGTATAGATAGAATAGTGATCTATATAGTTTTGTTAAATTGGAGCATGTAATAGGGTATTTGAAAAGTTTAGATATGTATTGATAATACTCAAAATAAAGCTAAGCCTAATCCATCAAGGGTCATTCAAGAATGCCCAGCACTGAAAAAGCCTAAAGATGCCAAAGCCTTTCCAGCCAGTTAATTGGACACACAAAATGAGGTAGTTGAATCGGATATGACTAACCCCTAACATACTAAGGCATCTGACATATGCCTCTATCAAGTCACCATCATTTCAATGCCAACCCCTACTTGCTACAGAGTAGAGCTATTGTTCACGATTATTGTTTGAGTTCTCTAACTCTATAAATAGTAGGTTCATTCTAAAATGAGGCATTTGATTTTCAATGTACTCTCTCTAATCATTCTCTCTTGCTTACTAACTTAAGCTTTTGAGTGCCAATGCCTGATCCGACTGGGTAAGCTTCTTTTTACAAGATTTTATACTTTATTATTCGATCGCCCTAGGTATTCAAACTTACACGATTCCCTTCTATCATTAACAAAGGTCCTTCCCCTTGCTATGAAAATTTTAAATTTATCATTTGGTACTTTTATTAAGAGTTGATGGATAAGCAAAAATGCTTAAGCCCCTACGTTATTAGGAAAAGTGTGGACTTGCAGCTGCAAAGAGAGGGTTAAAATGCAAAACTTCATGAAAGTCTCCCAGACTACATGAAGAAGCCACAGATAGCGAAAGTAAATCTCAGGACCGAAAGAAAGCAAAAAGTCATACATCGGGTCCAAAAGGAAGCAAAATATCTTTCTTTTGAGATATTGCGCAATAAATGTAGGAGACTTCTAGAACTAGTTTACTGGGAAATATACTGGAAGGGATGAAATGATTGTTCCTTTCTTCATTTCTAGACAAACTAGAAAGGAAGGCAATTGTAACAAGAAGAGGAATGTCTTCTCCCTTTCATGCATATTCTGAACTTGTATCTTGATACTCGGGAAAATAGAAAACCATAAAGCACCACACTCTCCCATTTGCATCGAGGAAAAAAAAACAACACTCAAAGGGGAAAATATTTTTGAGATGAAACAATTTGCTACTAAAGTCCACTATCGATCGGACAAACGAAGCATTTTGATGAAAAAGAAAAGTGGTTGTTACATGTTAATGAGAAAACCAATAAAGATTGAAAAAGCCAAAGAAAAAGGTTTGAAAAGGATGGGTCTTAGAGCAAAGAAGGCAGTAAGGGCAAAAGACAACCCAAAAACCCTTCATGCCATCAAAGAAATCGATCGATGTAAAGGGAAAATGAGCCAGGATTTGTACCTCTGGCAAAGCACCTATGCAAAAAATGGGGAAATACATATGATATTAAAGGAAGTTGCTCATACCAATATTGAAGGAGGATGAAACATTCATCTCCCTCAATATCATGCATCAGGGTATAAGTCTTTACAGTTCTCCTATAAAAAGAGACATAACAAGGATAGGGAACTACTGCTATACATTTAAGCCACCTAAAATCTGGATGGTGACGCTCCTACCTCACCAGCTCCTCCCTTCAATAAAAATGAAGTAGCGAAAAGAAATTGGAAAGGTAAAATATGATAAAATGCAAAGAAAGGGGAAATCCAAGTGAGCAGTGACCTTTTCTTTACACCCAACCAAATTAAAGGTAGAAGAAGAGGAAGTTAAAGTGGAGAAAGGAGATACTGAGCTCAAAAAAGAATAAACTAGTTTAAGCCAAGTCCAAAGGAGAATGAAATGTCTCTCCCTTGAGACATTATATGGCTATTACCACAATGAGAATATGGAGAGACTGTAAAATGAATCTTTCTTATCTTAGCATCAAGAAGGGTTAATTGAGGGACTTAAACCCAATCAAAATGATTGATAAATTATAAGGATAATTATAAAATGACACCATGTGGATGAAGACATCTGGTATAATTAAGCCTAGTATAGTCCATTACCCTCAACAAAAAGGAAAAAAAAAAGATAGGTGAAAAGAAAAGCCTAATTTGACAAAGGTGAAAAAGGCCCCAAAAGTGCCTCTCTATTTTAACTTTAAATGAAAAAAGGAGCAGTTAAATATTATTCAAGCCGATTAGACTTGATCGATGGATCCCCAATTAAGGTGAGGTGTAGAATGGGATAATTAACAAAGTCACAACCAAAGATGAAAATTTATTATAATTTCGATTGAACAATAGATGAAAAATGGTTGTTAAAATCCCAATTGAAAGATTGATAAAAAATTATTGGTTTAAAGAATAATAAAATTACTTCGATGTATGCCAAAATCGCCACTCATTTTCGGGTTCACCCTCGGAGGTCCACTTTTAAGGTTCGAGACCAAAAAGGCTCACTTTTATCATAAACTGGCCATTTTGCAATAAAAGGGAATTAAGTCCAAATTATTGCTGATGGTCAACCCATGAAGGCATCTACTAGTAGGCTAAAAAAGGCATGTGTCATGAAGTTGCCACCCAATATAACGTTGGGAATTAATTTTCGATCTTATTTTGATGCCCCAGCAGAAAATGGTGTTCGGGATATCCCTTTTATTAGGCATTTTGGTTAGATGTGGATTTATAATTAAGTTTTTTCTCACACAATGCATTTACAATAGAAAATAAGTAAACATTCCAATCAAGTAAAGAAAGCATTAAATAAAGTCCTACTTGAATTATTACATAAGCAAAATTTCCCAAAGAATAATACATAACAAGACAAATATACATACATACATACCTAAAACATAGAGTTAATTTGGGTTGGTAACATTGGTTCCCTCACGTATATTTACAAAATACTTTTATTGTGAATTTGGGCTAAAAAATTGGATATTGGTCCACGTTTTATAAGAAAAAATCAAATTTATTTGATAGAAAATGTTTTAAGTGCTTTTTTATTTTAACGTGCTTGAAAATCCTTTTTTACTAGTTATTACAACTTGAAAAAAATAATACTTCCAAAATGAATAATAAACAATAAATAATGGTAAAAATAAATAAGTAATCAATCAACAACAATAATAAATGAATAAAATAAGGTAATTAATATCACCGTGGAATGGAAATGGTGACCAGTGGGGGAAGCTCGATTTCCCATGCAAAAAAATCATAAATCCTCCAAAACCACAAATGCACAAATCGTTCGAAATATCACATAATGTGCATGCCAATATGCATTAGAGAATCATATGATCATGTTAATCAAATTGTAGAGAGAGAAAATAAAAAAGAGCCTAGAATATTACCATCAGGAGATATTATGACTTTATGGCAATTATAATCTAGATCTCTTAATCTGATTCACAATCCTTCTTCTCGAGAATAAAATATGAAATTCATTTATGTGTGGTGTGTGTTTTTAACGAGAATTGTTAGAGCATAATTTTAGAGAGAGAAAGAAACTATTCTTTTTCTCTAATGATGGCTCTTAAAAAAGTGATTCCTCCCCCTTTTTAAAACCCTAAATTTTGTATATATACTTAGGGAGGAGTTTTAGTTGAAGTATAACTAAAATTCCATTAGATTTGGAGTTAAAAGCCCTGTAAATCTAGAAGAAATCTTTTAGAGATCAAAACTACTATTTTAAAAACAAAGAAAATAGGGAAAACTGGGTTTCAAGTGAGGGACGAGCATCCCTCAATGAAGAGCAACTGTCCCTTATCACCAAATCCTGGATTTTCCTAAAATGACCCTATCTGAGACCACACCAAAGGAAGGGGCCCACAAATAGGTATCCCTTAGTTGACAGATGGCTGTCTGTCACCTTTAGGAGTCTAAAATAGGATTTTTAGGCATATTTTGTTAAAACCCTTGGAAATATTTGAAAATACCTTTAAAATCATGAAAATCCTTGAAAAAAATGTAAAATGTTAATGATCGGAGCTTCAAGATCCAAACCTTGTTATCAATAATATGTTATTTTCTCATCATCGAGTAACCCTGATCTAGATTACCATGGCTCACGGTGTCTACAGCTACCCCTAATTTTGGGATGCTGGTGCATTGGTGCCAAAGTGAGCCAAAATTTAGTGTAAAAGGAAAAGATGAGTACCTGAGGCAGTGAATTTCTTTGTTGATTAAAACATATACCTTCTGAGGCTATGAGTCTTTTAGTTAGGTAGTTATCATTGGCTTATCGATGCATTATCCCTATTTTGACTATTTGATTAGTGCTTGGGGCATGCAGAATCGGAACAAATTGATTAACTTTGATTAGCACTTGGGGCATGCAAAATCAGGTTATTTAAATGCGTCTGATTAGTGCCTGAAGCATGCAGAATTAAGATGGCTTGAGATTGGCTCCATTAAAGGCAGTGAGTCTCTGCATGTCTAATTAGCACCTGAAGCATGCAGAATTGGGATAAAAAAGGTTTTATCTAATTAATGCCTAGGGTATATAGGATCAGGTTGACTTGATTGCATTAGGGAATGCAGAATCAAATTGCTGAAGATCATCTAACTAGCAATAGTTTGTCGGCATACAGAGTTAGGCTATTTGAACACATCTGATTAGCACCTGGGGTATGCAAAATCAAGATGGATTATTGTGTTTTAATCGATGTTATTCATTGGCTGACCTGTTGGTTATTTTTTCTGGGAGATTTAGTTGCTCCTCTTAAAGTAATGTTTTGATGGGGATATTCTTAGAAAATATGTGTTTATTCCATTGGGGAGGTTTTTGGGACATATGCATCTGTGAGGTGTCACGAAGATAATTGAATCCTTCTAGTAAAGCGCTTAACGATCATGTCACCAATCCATAGACTGTCGAATATAGGGAAAACCATTATTATCAAACTTTTACCTCTTATTCAATAGTTCTTTATCATCAACATCAGTCTTATAACTTCTGATGTGCTTAGGTCGAAGCATCTCGTGTTCTACTAGTGAGCATGATCCCAATCCATGGTGAATGATCCCTCTCAAAATGTGAAGAAAGTTTTCCCAAAATTCAAAAATGTTCGCATTTCTCTGTGTTGTGCATCTCTTTTATTTCAGCCTTTTCAGGCAATTTTTATTGATGTCACCTACTTAAGGGAGGGCATACCTATTCCTTAATAAGAACTCTGAGTACCTATTATCAAAAGTGTTAAATATTAATGTGATGCTTATCTATGTCTTATCATGGCATGGTTATTTATTGATTATTTTCTTAATTTCATGGCATTTTGTCATTACTCATTCTTTTATTTTCAAACATAATAAGTGAAATGAGATAAGGAAATAACAAAATAAAATAAATTAAATTATATATAACTCCATTCATATAAATAAAAAATTTTACAAAAGGAAAACTCCCTAAATACAAAATAAGACATGTCATTGTGATGGCCCTGATCCAGGTGCTCTATGATAGCCTAGCCCTAATGGTGGTTTGTGAGCTAGTGGTCTGGGAGGTCAGGCTAGTGCCATAGCCTAATGTGTTGGAGGTGGTTGCTCCCCTCCCTACTCAAATATGAATATGAAGCCTAGTATCATTGATGTCAATGGCTATAGGACCTGTGCTATAACACTCGTCAGTCTCTCTGATCTCTGTCTTACCTCATGGACTGCTCTAGAATGGATTTTTAAATATCTCATCAAGTCTCCTCTCAGGTACCTGATATACCTCCTCAGCTCCTCGTCGGTCTCCATCACGGCCTGTCTTATTCCAGGAATTATGGTCTCCATGCAAGTGCTCTAATATCTAAGTAAGGTAATAGAGTCATCAACTACCTATAAAGACTCATCAAATTTATGCCCTACAGCCTGCACATCTATCTCGAGGCTTTAAACCTTTTTTTTTGTAAAGTTTGGACGACCATTGGTAAGGTTTAGAAAGACTTTACTGCTGTAAGAATAGCCATCTATATCTCTTCAAATGTTGCCAAACTCCTAGAGATGTCATCTGGTGGAGTGATCATAGGTGTCTATGCAGGAGATGGTGAAACTGATGGTGGAGATGTGGTCGAGATGGATGCCCCTTGGTGTCCATGAGATGGAGAATTTACAGAAGATGATGCTCTGGGATGCCCGTATAGGGAAAACCTCACTGCTAGCGATCTCTAATGTCTAATAGGAGATCTGAGATGTATTAGAGTTTGTGGTTAGCTACCTATGAGATTGTGTATATCAAACTGGACATCGAATCGTAATCTAAGTTAATGCCTTCCCTCTGCAACTCTTGCCTTTGATGATGCTCATCTGGTTGGCCATCCTGTTGAGGTGGCTACTCTAGAGGTACCTTAGGCTCTGCTAGTGCCTCATCTGCTGCCTGACCCTATCCAGCCTCCTTATCCACTCCATCAGGGACTATAGGATTAAGGTCAAGCTTATCTCATGTCTTTGGCATCGTGAGTAGTCTATACTATCCCTCCTGCCCATCTATAGGCTTTACCATACTCATGGTGATGGCTGCCTGTAGGTTAATATGCATGCTCTCTAGGACCGGATCTCCAAAATAGTCCTCCCTTAACTTAAGGGATATGAGTAATATGGTGATGACTCTTTCCACACATACTTGAGTCCTTGGGGAGGTGCTTACCCTGGTTAACTTTGAGATGATCTCATGTGTGATATCTATGGGGTGGCCTTTCTGTATCCCTCACAAACTAGTGACATCTACCGAGTCGACATTACTTGGACTCCTATGCATCCAAGGTAGGAAGTGGATAACACTCTCTAGAAATACCTATAGATTTGAAGAGCTAACATCATGCTCTTGACCTTGTCTAAGTCATATATTGCTCCTGGTGGGGTCACAACCGTCCATTTATCCCTATCCATCATCCTAGGCGATGCGACTATATGTGGCCCGCTAGGAAGCATCATGGCCTCTGCAAATCTATATCGAGTGATGTCAAATGGTATCCTTAAGGCCTTGAAGTGTACTGCTCCCTCTCGGGTGTTCGACCAGTGATACACTCCATATTGAAGAGTAGACGTGACCTCCCTAGTAACTTCTAGATATATCCTATATGCAGGGGCAAAGAAATAAATCCATCCTGCATTGGCCAATAGCCTATCAGCCTCCTGTAGTAATTTGAACTTGTTGAGGAACTATTTGGACGTGAATCTGCTTGCCCTATACTGGATCTAGCAGAGAGCTCGATATCTCTTAGCCTACATGGGCGCCATATAAGCCAGTATCGGCTAGGATGGTTGGGGATGTGCTATCCTATGAGGCATCCTACAAAAATATTATATGTTAATTTGTGTTTGACTTAAATTGCAAGCAAAATTGAATATCGTGATAAAATAAGATATCGACAAATAATCTACATGATAGGTGCATACGTAATTTTAACAATCATTCACAAAAATGAGATGCAAATGTCTTGAGCATTTTTATGAGAAACAAAATACAATTCGGGCAGCATTCTGGCTAGGAATGAGGTTGCCCTCTACACAAGAAATGCATTCAAAAGCAAACAAGAAGTCATGTGCTATTAAAGTCACTAATTAAATTTCATTCTTTTTCGAAAATTCGGTAGCATTTCGACTAGAAAAGTGATCATCTCTTGCACAAAAGACATATTAAAGGCAAACAACAAATCATAGGTACTCAGGGCCGCCAAACAACACAATTATCAACACTTTATGCTTTTACAAGAATACTAAAATAAGGTAGAAATTTGACAGCATTCCAACTAGGAATGACACTGCCTTACTGCACAAGAAATGCATTTGAAAAACACATAACAAGTTGCAAGCCATTAAGTCTTCCAAACAATCACAAATTTGAATTAATTATGCTTGGTGTAATAGCAAACATAAAAAAGCATTTAAAATTCAAAGATTATCTACATTACTATCTAAAAATAGAGTGCTATAGATTTATATGCTCATATATAAGGTATTTTGATTATCTACGATATTATGCAAAGAAGGTTTAGTATTTACACTAAGTTACTTAAACTACAAGGCATTATTTATTTTCAAACAAAAATAACAATAAATACGGATACAAAGGCAAGTGCTCTCACCCATTATGCCTAAAACTACAATTTTCTAACCTAAGTTATTTTCTAACTTAAGAGAAAAAAGAAAATAATAAAAGAATTAAATTATACTTACTTGGAGGAGACGAAAAGAAAAAAAAATCAAAAATGGTAGAAAATTTCTGCTCCCTGAAGTGCGCCTCACTCCTGGGAGTTCGTAGGCCTAAATGGCTCACGAATCAAACTTCGGACAAGAGAAAAGAAGAAGAAAAATTAGAACTAAAGCTCAACAGTTGGAAAATATAGAGGTTTGGATGGAAAATGAAAAAGAAGGTCTTTATATTGTAGGAATTAAGCAAGGGATGGGAAGTCCATCCGTCACTGAGCGATAGACGGGATGGAAAGGGTGTCCTATCCCTTAGGTCAAAATGACCAAAATGCCTTCATTTTCCAATTTTATTTTAACTCAGTTTTCATCGATGTTATGACCATTTTCATTGATTTTGCATTCTATATCCATTTAGAATTATTTTAAAACATTATTAACACTCTTTTAATGGTTTACTACATTATTTTTACATTATTCCCAGGTTTTAATTATATTTTAATATACAGTTATATAAAATTTTGAAATACCCTTTGAAATTTAAGTGCTCTCTAAAGTAGATGACTTTTTTCATTCCAAAGCCTCCAGGGTTGAATATTTAGGTTTTCAAACTCTTTAATTCTCTTTCAAAACACAATCAAAGACAAATGTAATGACATGTATATGTAATGCACGGGACAGACAAAATCTGAATTTTGTCCTTCGAGAGGTGAGGGACGGGCAACCCATGGCTCGCTCCTATTAAGGGATGACTGTCCCTCATCACTTTTCTATAAATAATGCTTGATTTCCTTGGATTTCATGCCTTTGACTTTTCATTTTCCTAAAAGCTTCCTTCAGGTATTCTTCTCTCTCTTTTCTTTTCTTCTTTTCTTTTATTTTCTTTTCTGTCTATTTTTTTTTTCAGTCATTTATTATTATTTATTCTCTTCAAACCTAGACTGCTTGGAAAATTTTGTTACCATGACAACTGGACTTGCAAAATTACACCAATTATTGGATAATCTGAGAACTTAGGAGGACCCTATTTTGCATCCTTATTATAATTTGAGACTTTTTAGGAGAGCTACTTCGAATAAGAATTTATTGACTATTGCTTTTCAATTATGGGACCCAAGGCTATATGTGTTTTGGTTGACTCACCAGGAGTTATACATCTTACCTGAAGAGTTTGTTGCCATAGTAGGTGTTAGGTTCGACCTCAACACTTGACCATGCTTACCCCCACCTATGGTTAGCTATCTTAGAGAGGTGGTTCGTGCCTTGGGAGTCCTTCCTTTTGAGGTGAGGGGTTTAGTACCCTACGGAGAGACATTTCCATTGGAGTAGCTAAAAGATGTTATGATTGATTTTGATGTTTTTCCCACGTTCTATTCTAGTGTGGTGTTGCTTTGTTATCTAGCTCAATACTTATTGATGCGTGCTTGTGATCCTATAACTGCAGATTATGGGTTGTTCAGTGTTGTGGATGGAATACATCGAGGGCACAACACATTTTCTATGATTGTGGCTGAGACCATTAACGATTTGGATGCATATTATATTTTCCCCACTCAGCGTGGCACTTTTCACTTTTTCATGGGAAGCCTCAAGCTTTTTCATGTACCTCCTTATATTTGAAGGTAGTACGCCTTTTGTGGTTTTTCATACTAGCTTTTCTTATCAAAATATGCATCCTTTCGAATTTTCAAGAATTTTCTGGCTTTTTTTTGCTTGAGATGGATCTAACTCACCCCAACAGGTTTTTTAGGTGTGGTTTCATAAGAAATTATAGATATTATCAGAGCCTCCTCCTAGAGTTAGATGCAAAGGCACCTACCCTATGAGTTACATCACAGTCCAATGCTTGAATCTGGTGTTTCAATCAGTTCAGGATGCAGTTGATTGGTTAGGTCATTTGATGGATGCTGACATCAAGTTTAGGTGTTCCTGGCTACCTATTACTTCTATTGTTATAGATGGGGGGTCAAGATGTATCCCTCTCTGTGGACTTTATCGAGACACCTTTTATGTTATCGCCTATTGTGTTTGTCAGTTTAGGGGTAAATAGGATAATGTTTAATCCTGAAGGATATGCCATTATATTATTCTTGTTACTAGTATGGGTGAATTATCCTTAAAGACAATGTTCATATATGCTTCAAGTTTTGTGCTATCAAAATTCTGCCTAATAATCTTAAGGATAAGTATATGGATGCTAAAACTATTTCTATCCTTGTTGCTAGTGGTTTTGTCAGTGGTTACTAGCAATGATGTTAATACTGCTAATGGTGTTCCCAATATCTCCATAACACTTCCTATGATGTCTACAATCCATTTTACCAACTTTTTATTAGTGGTTATGCCTTGGGCCAAATGTTTGGTCCTTTATGTAATGTTTTATTTTATAAAATTAGGTTTTTTCATATTATTATATTGTTGGCATGTTACATTATAATAATATTTATAAATAACAATCTAATGTTATTTTAACTATCCCCAGCCATTTATCATTAAAGGAATAATGATAAATTAATACTAGTATGGGTTTGATTAATAATCATAGAATGATTATATATGATGATATAATTCAAACTTGTAGGTAATTGTTAGAGAATAGGGTATTGGATAGACCCATTATGAGATACTATATAGGTTATTGCCATTACTGATCCCATTATAGTTATGTTATCGATCCTTAGACCTGAGATTATCACAATATCCTACATGAGTAACATTATGTTTTGACATAATCAAACATTATCTTTAATCAGAGAATAATAAAGATTATGATTCGATATGATGAGAATTATGTAGAGGATAGTGAATAATCAAGATGGAATTTGTCCATCTCTTATGAAAGAGATATCTATTGAGCCAATTGTTAAGAAGGACTAAGAAATGCATGGTCGTACTCAAATGAATTGATGGAATGATCAATGTCATTTGATATTATCGGTCTACTTAGTAATCGAGAAATTATATGTTTGGACTATATAAGTTTGACATGGATCATGAGTTACGTTCAAATAAAATATCGTGTGACAAATGGATTATAACATGTTCTATTAGGTTAAAATTGAATTATCGATATTCATATTATTTAGGTAGTCATAATGTCTTGTTAGAGGCTACTTATGACTTGTGAGCCTGTGATGGGATTGGAGCCCACTGTCAATATAATATGAACCTATTAGGTTGCACACATATAATGTGATGAATAGACTAAGGGTTAATTTGAGCATTTCAAATTTTATTTTGTGACAAATTAAAATTCAAAATAAATATAAAAAAAATTTAAGATTAATATTATAATTCTTATTTTATATAAAAAATAAAGAATTTCTTATTTTAATAAGAAATGTGGGCTCAAAATTTTATCTCTATAAATTAGGATTAGGTCAACTATATATATAGCAATATGTATAGTTTAAACCCTAATTAAGCATACTAAATTAGAGTGGCAATCATCACTTTGTGTTGAGAAGAAAAATCGTTTTCTGCAACTTTGAGAAAGGATAGAAAAATCAAACCCTAGCTAGTAAGGAAGGGAGCTAGCACCTTGGGTGAATCTATTCATTGCATTCAAGTATGGATATCGATAGAGGGTGTTTGTTTCGCGTGAAGCAATACCTATGAAATCAATTTTTCTACTCTTCAAGAGGTTGGTAGCTGTTACATCCTTCTTATTGAATCAATCGGATCATATGGATCCTGTGTTAGGAATTATCGATTACATATATCTCATACATAGCGGAATTTAAATTTTTTTAACCAATAGATCTGATCTTGCCATGAATTCACAATATATATATTAAAGAGAACAAGAAAAATCACCTTTGATTTTTGTTGAACAGTTGATTTTCCTTCTCATCGGGTTGTCGCAAACCACAGTGTCTAAAATTGAACACCTCCAATTAATAATCTACACTAGAGAAGGATTGAATGAACCAAGAATAATAGAACACAAGGGCTGGCTGAATTTCCCTTGATTCTAGCAAGTGAATGGCGGCTAGGGTTAGAAAAATGAGAGAGAATTTTATTTTCTCTTAGTGTTCACTTAACCCTAAATCCCTATCACTTGGATTTTTATAGTTAGGTTAAAAATCCAACTTCATAATGAGATTGGGCTCTTTAAAATTGCTGGAAAAATATTAAATGGGCTTCTGAAATTATTAATAATCTATTTGGGCTCAATTAAATCTAATTTAAGTCCATTTATAAAGTACTATGCACAAAACCCATTAATGGCATCATCTAATGGAGTTAGTGATGGGCCAATATCCAATCCTTGATATGGAATTTGACCATCACTGTGGTCAACAAATCAAACTCCATACCCTTGAAAGGTAGGTATCTCTATACCAATTGTGTCTTTACACAACTATTGGATCATTAGGTTATCAACTCTTGATACATGCATATCATATATGCATTCTCTAATCTTGCCTCTGGAACAATTAGCCTTGACTATGGTCAACAAGCTAATAGGCTAGCTAAGATAACCTATTTAATTAGATTCGAACATATTCGATATAATGTAAGCTTAACTGTGGTCAACAACCCACACTATAAAGAACTTTGGTTCTCCTCAAATTAATGGAAGGTTTATATACCTTGATATTAGTTTGAGGGATTTTAGTTAATTAAGTCTCATCATACATGGTTGGCATACATTGGTATGCATCCTATATCTATCTCATAAATATAAGCATACAAATATGGTATAGTTATGGACTTTATTACATTGATCTCCCAAAGCCAAAAGAGAAATCAAAAGGTCAAACCTAGGTAATATGCATGATTCAAACAAGAAAAATAATTACATTATCTTCAATCTTGTTGGATCTCCATCCGGCCCATCTTGCTCCTTGATAGTGGTCTCCATTTCTATCTCTGATTCTAATCTAAGTAATCTAATTACATATTACAATTTGAAAAAAAAAATACAAACCAAAAACAAGTGACCGGGACATGAAAGTCCTTATTGGGCCGAAACATGAATTATGCTTAATCACATTGGGCCTTTGTCCATAACTATCAATCATGCCAATCATACACCCTTATATGCATTTCTAATGCATATAGTAAAACCATATAATGGAATACATACTATGTTTCAACTCTTGAAACTTACTTTTCAGTTATTTTAATAATGTGATCAAATTAGAAAACTTTATCCATTTTGGAAACTTTTATTTTAGGAAACCTTTTTGCATGCATGTGTTCTTGCCTTAATTATCAATCCAATTGATTATTAATTAATTATTAATTAATTATTAATTAATTAATTAATTAATTAATCATATTAAATAATTAAAGAATCAATTTTGGACTTAAAACAAAGGGTAGGCTAAAACCCACAAAGTTAAACCTTAAAGTGTGTTCACACACAAACTAGTTTTGTGTCTTTTGGACCATTTGGGCCTTTTGGAATTAGCCAAGCCCACTCCAGCACCTAAAACCCATTAATAAACTTAATTAAAGTCTATAATATTTAATTTAAATCGAAAATTCTTGGGCCAACCAAATCATTCACTAATTTAAATCAAGTTTGTAAATATAATTAAGCCCATTAAGTGGTTTTAATGAATTAAAATTAATTCAATTAATTCAAGGCCCATTTTAATTAATACAATTAATTAAAAAACATTAATATATTAGATATATCAAATTTAGAAGATTAAAAATCGTTCTAAACATGAACTCACCAATAACACATGAAGAACACCAATTTGTCGAACTTTTCGATTAAACTAGTTTTCATGCAAAACTTGTTCGATTTTAATTTTGTTTGATCCTATGGCTTAATATCACATATTAAACAAATAAATTATCATCAAAATAATTTTAGAGTGGATCAATAAAAATTTAATTTAGAACAGCCCCTAAACTTTATTGAAAAATAAAAACCCTACACGCCAAAAACAATGATTCTTTTCTCAAAAGAATCATTTTTATTTTTCATTTTATATATTTGATCACATATATCCAGAAATCAATATTTCTCATTCATGAACAATCAAATATGATATTTTAAAGTTCATGAAAAATTAACTCAAAAATTAAAAGAAAAACTATCTCGCGAATAATATAGAATTATAGATTCATGGCAAAACCGTGACTCTAATACCATGTTGGGAATTATTGGTTACATGCATCTCATATATAAGCGGAATTTAAAATTTTTTTAACCAATAGATCTGATCTTGCCATCAATTTACAATATATATATTAAAAAGAATAATAAAAATCATCTTTGATTTGTTGGACAGTTGATTTTCCTTCTCATCGGGTTGTCGCAAATCACAGTGTCCAAAATTGAACACCTCCAATTAGTAATCCACATTAGAGAAGGATTGAATGAACCAAGAATGATGGAACACAAGGGGTAGCTGAATTCCCCTTGATGCTAGCAAGGGAGTGACGGCAAGGGTTAGAAAAATGAGAGATAATTTTCTTTTCTCTTAATGTTCACTAAACCCTAAAATCCCTATTACTTGGATTTTTATAGTTAGGTTAAAAATCCAACTTCATAATGGGGTTAGGCTCTTTAAAATTGCTGGAAAAATATTAAATGGGCTTCTGAAATTATTAATAATTTATTAAGGCTCAATTAAATTCAATTTAAGTCCATTCATAAAGGACTATGCACAAAACCCCTAAACTAGGCCCTTTATGCATATACTTGGATTTAATCAGCCAAATGAATTACAAATCCATCCAAATTAAATATGTAGGCTCTATAACCCTTATGAATTATATTTAATTTATTTTTGTCCAAGAATTATGCCTCTAAGGCCTTTTATATGGGTTTGGCATTTAACCTTTCCTTTAGAGGGTTTCTGCGCCAAAACCAATTCTCTGGGCCTCTTTTAATTTCTCCAATGGATCTATTAATTATTACATCAGCCCTATAACACTTATAGGCCAAAAATAATTAATTATGAAATATAATATTTCAATTAAGTCCATTTTGCAGAAATTTTCTAAAAAGTTATGTGAACAATTCTACTTGATCATAATTAATTAAACTTTTCAATTAATTATTCTCTTATTCATTTCTCTTTTCCATAATAATATCAAATATTATTATCCTTATCATTTTACCATTTTATCCTTCACTCTATATGTGTATGACCTATTGGGTTCCTATCCATATTCGCAGTATAATATGTAATTATGAGTTTTATTCAAAACTCATATGATTTAAATTTCTTTAAATCATTTTATCAATCCCTCATTGATATTTATGATACATCATCATAAAAATCATAAGCAGCCTCTAGCTAGGCATCATGACTACCTAAATATCAGGAAAGTCAAGTGGTTTGACTATATCCTTCCATAAAAACAGTTATCGTGCAATTACTCCTTTAACCACTCTTATCTCAATTAGATTATGAATATGGATTTCTGTCAACTCATATAAATCTAATTATGTATGTTCTATTAATTTAACCATTGTTACCAAAATGCCCTTCATGGATTCCTATCCATCTTGGCATATTACTCTGGCCAGAGATTCTCTGAAAAAGGCAATTATAAAATCATGCAAGATAACTTCCCTTAATAAATCTAGGATGGTGAATCCTTTGTCAATCACTAAACTATCTTCAAGTAGGTCATGATATACCCAACCTCCTAACTATGTTCACCCCCAGTTGGAAGTAATCAGTTATAGAGTCAAAATATATCACTTGCTACTTAAGAAAACCTTGGTGATCTCAAGTCTAAGGATACTTGCACAACCGCTATGAAGAGATTCCTTACTGACATAGATTTAATATCCATGTGAGGATTCTCTTTGTAGGTCTCCAATGAACTTGCTCTTCTAACAAGCAACCACATGTTAGCTTTGATCATCTTCTATAATCATAGTTATGAGAATCACTGCTTAAACTATTCAAGAAGCATAACATGTGCTAGTCTATCTGAATTAACAATGTCCTATCTTATTAATTCTATGACTAGGGATATTTAGATATTATCACATTTGTATGCAATAGACATCTCACATTATGAACACTTTCATGATTGCCTTTGCATTGTGTTTATAATATCTAGGACTTCATTTATTAATTTAAGATTTACAAACTCATGTATTTAAGCATAGCATTAATAAATAAATGATGCCTTTATTAAGAATATGAGTTCATACACATGAAATACATCCCTTTTATATTAGCTCTAGGGCATACTCTCTAACATCCTGGTGGGTTTTATTTTTTAACTACGATTATATATTTAATTATTTTTTTGAAACCCTATATTTTTTGCAAAATATCTTTAGAATTGAAATGTATAATGGATAAATTCTAAAAATGTGGGAATAATAGGTTTTTTCAATTTCGGATATACTTAGAGCTACTTTTACTCTTAATGATTCTTGATGGGATTCTATGGTTATAGAAAATTTAATCATATTAATTAAAATCTTGCCATAAAATTATGAGAAGCTAGCTAAATGAAATAGATTTTCACCAATCAAGGTTGTTGAATAGTTGATTACTTAGCACTTGTTATAAACTACAGTGTCCAATGGCGAACACCTCTAATGCTAATCCACACCAGAGAAGAAGAAAAAGATCCAAATATTTAGGTGATAGATGTAGCCAAAATTCTTCGTTGCTTAGGGAGAGAATTTAGCCAAGAGAGGAAGAAAGATGCAAAGAAAAGTTCTCTTCTAATCCCACCAAACTTATGTTTTTATACCCTAGGTTAAAAGTCTAAGTCTAATAGGTTTAGAAGTATTTGAAATTTTTAAAATTAATTTAAATTGTTTCTACAATTATTAATTAATTTGGATGCAAATTAAATCCAATCCAACTCCTTTTAGAAAAGGCCGCGTTCAAAGGCCCTTTCACTAGGTTTTCTATGCAGACTTGGATTTAATTACCCAAATTGATTCCAAATTCAGAAAAATAAAAATTGTGAAGTCCATAACTATTATAGAACATATTTAATTCAACTTGGCCTGAAAATTAGGCCAATAAGCCATTCTATCTGGTTTCTTTACAAAAGCCACTCTTAAAGGGTTTTTACGCATATGACTTTCATCTCAAACCTTAAAAATTCTTCAAGTAATCCAAAATTGTTAATCAGTCCTATAACACTTATGGTCTAAAAATATTTTATTTTAGACCAAAATGGACCAATTTTGTCCATTAGTACAAACCATGCATAGAAAGCTCTGTTGACTTTTTTGTGCATGAGTAATTTATTAAACCCCTTTAGTTAATTATTTATTTCTTCATTTTATCAATTCATAAAAATATCAAATACTATTATATATATCATTTTTACCATAATGCCCTTTTTCTACAGGTGTGTGCATTGGATTTTCTAATCCACTTAGCAGTACAAACAAAATTGTAATTAATGAATTGCATGATTTAAACTCTTTAAATCATTATATTAAAATTTATACTTTTGTTCATGTACAAATCATAAGAGGCTTCCAATTAAACATCTTAATTCACCAAATGATAGGAAAGTCAAATGGCTTTGACTGTATCTTATCATAAAACAGTTGCTGTGCAATTTTTCCTTTCACCTTACTTCATCTCATTAGGTTTGAATATGGAATTGTGTCAATAAATATAAACCTAAATATGGTTATTTCTAATAATTTAACCTTTGTTCCTAAACTTCATTTTTTATGGATCTCATCCACCTTAGCATTCCACTTTAACTAGAGATTTACTAAACAAGGATGTTTCACAACAATTGAGATAACTCGTTTAATAAATCTAGGATGGGGAATCCTTTATTGATCACCCAAATATCTTCAAGTAGTTCATGATATACCCAACCTCCTAACTATGTTGACCTCTTGATAAAGGTAAGCAATTATGGGGTCAAAGTATGCCAATCACTATTTAAGATAACTTTGGAGATCTCAAGTCCGAGGATATCCTTGCACCACTGCTATGAAGATATTCCTCACTAACATAGATTTAATATCAATATGAGGATTCTTTTGGCAGGTATTTGATGTACTTATTCTTCTAATAAGTATCCACATGTTAGCTTTGATTATCTCTATGATCGCAGTTATGAGAACCATTCTTTAAACCTTTCAAAAAGCATAACATGTGTTAGTCTATTCGTATTAATAATATCCTACCTTATTAATACTATGATGAAGGATATTAAGGTATTAAAACATTTGCATGCAATAGGTAGCTCACATTATGAACTCTTTCATAATTCCCTTTGTACTATGTTTATAATACCAAGAACTTTATTTATTTATTTAAGATACAAAATCAAACCAGAGGTAATCATAACATAGTATTCATTAATAAATTATGGCTTTTCATAAATAATAATGAGTTCTTACACATGAAAATATCCTTAATCTATATGGGCTTTGGGGTATAGTTTTAACAATCTTCCATTTGCACTAGAGCCCATCACTCATAAGTCTTTAGCCCATACTATGTACATGGTGATTGTACTTATTATAGGATAGTGCCTTAGTGGGAAGATCTGCCATATTATCATCTATAGGGATTCTTTTTTATCTTTATATCATTTCTTGCTATGATCTCTTGGATGAGATGGTAGCATTTGAGAACATGTTCGAATTGTGGATCAGAATATAGTCCCTTTGCTTGGCCAATGGCTCCATTATTGTCACAATACAAGGGGTTTAGATCAACAATGCTAGGAATCACTCATAGTTTTTGTAATGAACTTTTTGATCCATACTACCTCCTTAGCTACCTCTGAAGCAACAATATACTTAACTTTTATCATAGAATCAACAGTCATCTCTTATTTAAAACTCTTTTAATTGACTACTTATCTTTCCAATATAAACATAAAAGCTAACTATCATTTACAATCATCCTTGTCTAACTGAAAGTTGGCATCTGTATACCTGCTTACATGTAAATCACCCTCTTTATATACTAAAAATATATTCTTAGTCCTTTTTAAGTACTTAAGGATATACTTGATTGCACTTTAGTGTTCCTCTCTATAATTGGATTGGAATCTACTTGTGATACTCAAGGCAAATACTACATTTGGATGTGAACATAACATAGCATACATGATCTAACCAATTATAGATGCATCTATTCATTTTTTTTTGTAATGCCCAAAACTATACCCTTGTAGGAATAAGGCATGTTCCTGGAAGTATATGAAGTGAATATAAACGATTATGTAAGTTAATGAATATTATGGGATATAGAGGGTATTCATGTAAAAGTTTGGTTAAAATTCATATACAAGCCAAAGTGAATATGTGTTACACGGAAGGATTATGTTTGCAGAAGAATATAATTATAAGGCATTTGATAGTGTAATATGTGAATGTATTTGTCATACGAGTTTGCACATAAATATATGATTATAAAGTGACTTTGAAATGATTTGTACAAATGAAATGGAAGTGAATAGTAATTGACATGCAAGTGGTATTAAAATGAGTAGTGTTAGAATGCAAGTAAAAAGAATATGCTTGAAATACATGGGATATTGAAATGAGGCTCATGCTTTATAAAAGGAGGGAAAGTGTGCATAATGTATGGTTGTGTTTGTAGAAATGTAATAATGCAATTCGTGACAATTTTCTTGTTCATAATTATATAGATATTTGTAGGTACATGTGACATTGACAACTTCTATGAGGGGTCATCTGCATAATGATATTCCCCACTAAGATAGTAAGGTTAACACAGGTGTTTATTACCATATAGTCGTTCCAGTGCAGAAGTTTAAAGATCTGAAGACAACATTTGCAGTAGGAAGAAGTTCAAGTTTTATTTGGTATAAGTTTTTGAAATATACAATTGAAGATAATCTTGTAAAGTAATGAACATGTATACATGTAAATATGTATATATATGTGTGTGTGTGTGTATTAACGTAAGTATAATGTACAAGTATACTAATAATTAAGAGAAAATAGAGATTATATACATAATGAAATTTATGTGCACAACTTGTAATAATAGTTTTAAACAACGCAAAATAGACTTATGAATAAAATATAAGTGCAATTATCTCGATTAAATGTGATATATTTTATTTTTAGTTATAAGTTAGTGTTATGGCACTCACATATTCTCCTAGGGGATATGGGGGTGTTATACTCTCTATCTTTTAGTGTTTTAGGACACATAGACTTAAGAAGGTGTTTCCAATGTACCATATGTATAAGCTCTTTCTTAAAGAGATCTGCATTGAACCTCTTCAGTACCTTATCTATGTATGTACTGATGGTTTAACTTATCATTTAATTCTCTAATTCATTTTAACACCTTATTCTGAGTAGTAAGCTTACAGCCTAGAGATGGAAGAATTCCATGAGCTCTCACCATTCCACGTAGGTAGTACAAAAGGCAAGAAGAAATACAAGGCAATAAATTAGGCAGGAAGGACATACTTAATATAATAGCCAGTTCCTTAAGCAAAGGACATAGAAAGCAAAAACATGCAACTATAGGTCCTAATAATGAATGGTGCCATTTAAAAATTCAAGAGCAAGGTGGGTGTACCTTAAAAATTTTAAGCCCATAAAATGAGCAAGTATGACTCCTTATGTTTACTCATAAATCCGTACACTATGAACAATCCTTAATGTCATCGCATGGTTACTTAATCATTTCTCCTTTTAATGGTAATGACTAATGGTTTAGCTTAGCATTTAATTCTCCAATTTGTTTAGCATTGTAAGGTTAGTATTCATTTGGTAAAAATTTTAGTAGCATAGTGGCTTATAATTCATACTATCCAAAGTTTCAAATTCGCAAAATTACCCTCCCTAAATATTAACCTCCACCTCTAATGCTCCAACAATAATCACAACACTTCTAAAATCAACCATAGACCATCATTGGAACATATATCACATAACTATATTTCAACATTCATACTAACATATATAACTACATGTTCATTAGTGTTTCATATTCATTGCATATTACATAACCATTCTAGAAAGGTAACACTTATACATATAAGTCTATTCATCCTAAAACGAGACCGTATGTACATGCCATTCATCCATCCTTTATTTGGTCTTCAATTACCTGTCCCTACACGCAGTTAGACAAACCATGCGCTAAGCAACGTTGTTGCCCAGTGGTGGATACAACTACACAAAATTTCACTTTTAGAAATCATAATATGTGAAATTACCATTATATCCTTAAATGTTATTTATATCCATTTAACTTAGAATTTATTTTCTTAATGTCTTAGATTACCATTTACTCCTTCTAACACTTGTTTTTCCTATTTCTTTCTTATATTTCTTACTTGGATGGAAAATTACAATTTAATCCTTAAACTTTTATTTTAGCCTATATTACTTTATTTAACTTAAATTTTTAGTTATTTTTGTTTCCTACAATTTGGTCCCTAAAATTTTCCATAATTATGATTTTACCCTTCTTAACATATTTAACCATTTTTTTAACTCTTTAACCACATTTTCAATGCAAATTTATGATTTTACCCCTATTTTTTGTATAATTATATTTTTACCCCTTTTTGACCAATTAATTACATTTCTCATATTATTTATTATTTATTCACACATATGGCATTTTTATGCAAAATTTACCACTTAGTGCTTATTTCTTTGCATAATTACATTTTTACCTCTAGTAGTGCCTAGTAAAAATCTTCGAACTGAATATATGGGATGAGGACTCTAATGATGTAAATGGTCTAGAGAAATCACTTGATATGATCCTACTACTCCATGTTATGTGTGTATCTGTGTGAGGTAACTACTTGACATAGCCAACGCCTTAATGATAAATCTAATCTCATGATGCTACTGCAGTATATGTGTCCCTATGGCTAGCCATTGTATCTTATAATCCTGGATTATCCACTATACACTAAAGGCAATTATTTTATTCACTTTATGTCATGATTTCATGTGACTTTTCATATTGTTCACATTAGTTCATAATTTCCATTTGCTCATATCTTGCTTATTCATGCATAATATACATACATTCATCATAATTAAGTGAAATATCATATAAAAAAAAGCATAAACAAGTCATTTCCAAAAGGCAACCCATTTGGTCATATTGTGTTCATCAACATATGTTATGAATTTTCATGCCATTTCACATTTCATAGGTTCCTTTAATCATATTTAGCTTTTATTTAGAAGTACTCATTCAAATTATGCTTATAACCTTCTAATACCTAAATGGTTACCATTATGTTCCATTTATGTACATTAGGAACACATGTAATTTAAGGTTCTAATCATGCATACTATATGCATTTGTCATTATAATGTCCAAATTATGTTATATCTTACATTAATTTGTCAATTATCACAAGATACCTTTAGGTACCCTATTCAGTCACATTATGATTCCTTGATTTTTGATTGATTTCTTATCTAATTCTTTATCCTTATATGATATTACTTCATTTTATCAACTTATATTAAATTATTTCACATTTATACCTAAATTACCATGGTTACATAATATAAAATTTAGCTAAAATTCAAATAATTAAATGAAATTGAGTGTAGAATTATATCCACTAACCTCAAAATGGCTTGAAATCACCTATTTTTATTTCTCTTTGCCTTTCCCATCCTTGTTTTTTTCTTCCTCTTGGTTTCCACCTTTAGGTCGAATTGAAGGAGGTGGATTTTGTGTGTTTATGCTATGAATTTTCCAAGCCTTTTTTTTGCTCCAATTTAATTTCTATGATGAAGAGGAAGCCTTCTAGTGTGTATAGATAAAATTAGGGCTTATAATTTGGTGGGAAATGGAAGGAGTGAGAAGAAAAATGGTGAATGGTGTTTAAGAGGGTGGTTTGGATTTGGGAAAGAAGAAAGAGGGAGGATGGAAGATTTGTAGGTAGAAATATATATGATTCTAGACTTCCCTAGGCTATCCTTAAGTCCACCAAATCAAGGGTTAAGATTCGTTCATTCACTATTTGATATAATGGCATATTTTTAAACCACTTGTCATCACCACATTAAATCCTACAATTTTAATTTCACAACTGATAAGTGTACGTGATCATGGTCTATTTCCATATAACATTTATGCCCTTGAACAAATTAAAAAAATAAAATTTAAGCTTATTAACTAATTTAACCTCATTTTTTTTTTCATTTTTTAGAATCTAATGTTCCTCTCATCATAATTCTCTAAAATTTTTCCCTGCATACACATGAGGGGATATCACATGGCATAAACATAATGATCATGCAGTGAAAAAATTAAAAATTTTGATCATACATGCCACGTAATAGACAATATAGAATCGAAACATGTAATTTTAGGATTTTTGAATAAACTTACAACCTTGGATGCTCTTCAAAACTGGATTTGTTTCAATGGCCAATATATAAGATAGACTTATATATATCTGATCTTGATCCCCAATGCCAAAGGTGTTGCCTTTGCGCCACACCACTCTATGTTCACACACACACTTGCAAAGATGGCTTAAAACTAGAGTGCTAGCTCTAATCTTTTTGTATTTGGCAATGGGTATTCAAACAAAGACACAAGATCTGATCTTGTTCTTTTTAGTGTTTACAAATGGCTGCCAAAAATCCAAGAGAAAAAGAAAGAATTTTTTTCCCTTGAGAGTAACGGCAATGAGAGAGAAAAAACCTAACTAGGCAAAGACAATTTAATCAATTTATATCACTTGTTTAGGAAATCTTTATAGATGCCGAATTCCCCTAGGCTTAGGTAGTATTTTCAGCCTCCATCTCTTCCTAATTAAGTGATTTAAATTAATTCAAATTCCTTTAGTATTTTAAATTCAAATTAATTTAAAATGACATAAGACATTTAATCAAAATGCATCACTTATTTAGGGATTTTGCACATGCTGAAATTCACCAGGATTTTACCTTGGAATTTCGGCTACACTCTCTCCTAATTAAATGTTTTATCTTGATTCAAATGCTATTAGGATTTAAAACTCAATTACCTTAATTATACCAAGATAATTAATTAATTGACATTAAACCTAGTAATGTCGATTTTTCCTCTCTCATGGACCAAGGTCCATTTAGCAATTTTAATACCCATTACACACATTAATTCGACTTTAAATAAAAGCCCAAATTAATGCCCAATACTCTATTTTAAATATTTTAAGCCCAATGCTTTGTGTGCAATCCTATAGGTCCATTTAATATTGGCAATGAATTAATAAATAATCCAAAGGCTATATATATTCTTTAGCAAGATATTATAGCTTTCCAAATTAAATGAAAATACAAATGGCATTTAGTGACCTAATGCAATTTTGCATAATCCCTTACCCATAAATATCAGAATTAATATAAGGCGTGAAATTAGTCATCCTTATATATACTAATTCCTTTCTTGATATTCAGTGACACTGAACCCTCAGATAAATAATGATTACTCGTTATTTCATCTCGGTATGTCCATACACTTCTCAGTTCACTTATCAAGTGGCTGATGATATTTTCTCTCTTATCGAGAGGGGTAATCCCTTTACTTCTCTTATGCTCTTTAACATGAATTAGTGCATGCCCAATCATACCCATACTTGTCACCCTGTTACGAGTACGTTATGTGTATGTCAAAGTACATAGTAATTCATAAAACGTTTCATAGAGATTTTAGGTCTAAAAACTCCGATGCAAAACTTGTACATAAGAAACACTTATGACTTGTACCATGTAATATTCTTATGAACGAATCGAATTCAGATACCATGTTCTAAACATGTATCGATGATCTCTGATTGACACTCTAGTCATTATGATCCGTAAGATAGAACTCAACTTATCAGAGAGAGCATACTAGTCTTAATTCATTTGTTATTCCCATAATAATGACTGACTAGGGATATTTAGAATGAAGTCTTGATTGTTTCAAGGTCTTACAACCATATGCCTCACACATGATAACTTAAACTGAAAGAACACTCTTAGATAGTTCTATCATTTGATATGCACAGGAATATAATAGATAAAACAAATGTCTTATTTATTAATCTAAATATTTTATAACAATGTATTGGGGCTAGGGCTTACACTAACAGCACAAACATATGCAAGAAGGTGTGTTAAAAATTTGAAGTCATTCCAACATCATTTCAATGCACTTCGAGTTTCTAAGGCAAAATTAGCAAATTTGAAACCTGAAAATTCAAAACTGTCAAAAAATTAATTTTCACTTCTAATATCTTAGTTAGGCTATTTTTAATTGGTATATGCAATCAGAATAATTTTTGGAGGTTTATTGAATATTTTAAGGTGCAATCAAACTTATAGTCAACCTAGCTAATTTGCAATGTCGAGTAAATTCTTCACTGTCTATTTTGAGATCCTATTTGAGCTGAATTTCTTCTCAGATTGTATCATTGGACTCCATTTAACTCATGTTATCCCATCTAATATTTAACATAAACTTTCCAATAGATCACCCATCCTAAAATTTCTCTACGCTGCGCACGTTTAACACTTAAGTACTTAGGACTTTTACTCTATTATAATAATGTAATCACACCAAATATCATTCAAGTGTTACTGTTCACGGTTTAAAATATACTAGTCATGTCGGATGAAATTTTAAGGCGTTGCAGTAAGGAAATGGTCCTCATTAATATTAGGAGAATTAAGGATTTTGTTCACCCTTAAAGGAAAAAAAAGGCGAACCCATCCTAAAAGGCTAAAGAGCCTAAAGAAAGCCAAAAACAAGGAAAAGCTTAGAGGAGATAAAGTAAGAAAAAAAAAAAGAATGAAGTGCAAAAAATAAGGAGTCTAGGCTTGCAACATTGTCTTAACCATGCTTTTCCATTTCCATTATGGTGATAATGCCATTCTCTATCAATGCCAAACGTAATTATTCAAGTTTGTGAATGACCATTACAAAGTGTGACCTTCTTCCTCGAATTTTGACTAATTTAGATGCATATCATGCATACATGCGTACATCACCATGTACATCTTCTCCTACTAAACCCTATGCAGGAGGTAGATCCCATAATTTGGATCTTGTCAGTTCACTTGACCATCACTTCACACATTCACAAGCTTAACCAAATTTAAGCGGCAAGCTTATAATCTTTTTGCAAAAGTTATAATTATTAGCGAGCATACCACCAAATAGGTAAGTTTCCTAAACACCTAAATTGAACTAAGAACTAACCAAATTGTTCTTTCTCAAGGTCCAGTGAACAACGAGTTCCAAGATCAGACATACTTCAAAGTTCAATTTATCAATTTGGCGAACATTGTGTGTCTCAAATCAGAACTACTTCAAAGTATAAACTTCATTCCAGCAAACAACGTATGTCATAGGTCACAACTCTAGTTTAGCAAGCATTGTGTGCCCTAAATCATTAACTAATGGACCAAGTTTCAAGGTTAAAATCTCAATTGAGCAAACAACATGCATACTATATTACCCATTATCTGCCAGGCGAGCTTATAACTTAGACTATTTCAATCATTGCTTGCCAAGAGAGCATACCACTTGGACTACACTGAATGCAGACGACCCAACCAAGTACGTGTTTCTGAACTTTAGCTTATCTCACGTACATCTGCTTGCTTTTCCAAAGTTGGGGATACTATAGATACCTTAGGTCAGGTCGCCCATGTTAGGGATTACTTAATAATGAAAAAAAAGGCTTTATGAAAAAAGAAAGGAAAGAGCTTTATCGGGTTCAAGAGGGTTTTCAATTTTCAAAATAAAAATAATTAAATAAATTTTGGTACTTTTGAGAGAATATGAGGAAAAGATTGAGACTCAATGAGAGCCAAAAAAAAAAAAAAAAAGAATTGAGGATTAAAATGAAGATGGAAGGATCAAAATGTAATTTTACACTTTGGCCTTTTAGAATTCATGCTATGTGATTTTTTTTTTTTTTTTAATACAGCCAAGCTTTTATCTTTGCAGTCATATTTTTGCCCAGGGTTCCAAATTAACCTCTGCTCTCTCTATTTCCCAAGGGACATTTTTTTTTTTTTTACTAAAAAACTCACTTTTTAGCTACCTTTTCTCTAAAAATTATGCAATCAATTTTTATTTTTATTCTTTCTACTCTTAAACGAGATTTAGACTTTAATTCTCATAATTTGTAAATCAAATCTTGAAATTGATTGTAACTGGATCCTTCAATTTAATATTTTGATCTTTTTTCTTCATCTAATTTCACATCCATTTTCTTTAATTCTATAATTTTAATTATTTAATTATATTCTTACTCATTTCTTCTTTTTTTGTTTTTTTTGTGATATTAAAAGGATCCCAATGATCAGTTTGACACCATGAAGGATCAGAATCGCATATCTTTATTTTATATTTAATTTACCAATAATTTCCATGGATTCTTAGGATTCAACCTGTAGAAATTGGTCACTTATTCCACTTAATACAATGATAGTGCGTGGAATTATTTTATTTTATTGTTGTTTACTTTCTATATTAATTTTATATTCTTTAAATTTCAATATTTTATTTATTATGTTAATTTAATTTTCTAAGTTTAATTAATTTATTCAAATTAATTTATTATGCTTTATTTAATTTTACACTTTACTTTCTCGCAATTTAAAATTTTCAATTTCGATTCTTCTACCTTTACTTTATGTTTTTACTTTCTTTGGGGATAATTCATATGCATCCAAAATTCTCCATAGAAATGGATTTTTGGTTCTGTGTTATATTTAAAACTGATTCCATGTGATTGTATTACCCAATGGTGTAGATTTAAACCTTAATCACTACATTATAATGTATTTTTTTATGTGTTTTCTCTTTTCAAATTTGCATTCGATGACAGATCGAGAACACGGCTATGTTTTTTCCAAAGCTAACATGATCGCCCAGTATCCCTGCTACAGCCTTCTCGCTTCTTTTCTTTCAATTTTTGTATTTTAATTATTTTAATTTTTTAGTCATTTTATGTCAATATTAGCCAAATTACCTTAATTTCATTTTTAGTATTTGATTTTTGTACATATTAATTGATAATTATTAATTTGGGTTTTTTAGACAATAATAATAATGGTAAGTTTTATTTAAGATAAAAATCTAGATTTAATTTGGATTTGATGGGTTTTTAAAATGGTAATTTTTGAAATAAAATGTTATATTGGCTTGCTTGTGATTTTTATCCAGATAATATCTTTTCCATAAACAAAATATTTTGTTTTAGAATGTAAATAGAGTTTTTCCTTTTAAATTAATATCTTGTACATATCTAATTTGATTATTTATTTATTTTAAATATTTATTCACCATTTATGCCTTTTTAACCTTTTTAGTATTTTTCTATGCTTTCCTAAAAAAGGTTGTATAGGTTTTTGCTAATTTTCTTACGAAAATCGCATTTGCATTTTTTTGCATAATCTTTATGTATTATTTTCATTAGCTAAATATTCTTAACACGCCTAAAATCTCACCAAAATATTTTTACTAATTAATTGGTGTTTTTTAATAAAAAGAGTTTTATTTTTTATTTTTAATAAAACTCACACTTGCAAAATTTTTTAAAATTGGACAAATGTCATATCCTTTCAATGCATGTGTCAAGCGATGTTCCCAAACCAATGAAGCAACTGGATTTTGTGTATGTTTATACACATAGAACATTTAGTTTTAAGTAAATTATTTTACACATTTAAAAAAGAAAATGACCAATAAATTTTTCTATCTAAAATTATGATGTATTTATCAAAATTAGGATTTAGTTTTCTCCTAAAAATCACTCAATAATATTTAAAAAAAGGGACCAATGTCCTAATCTTTTTTTTTTTTTTTTGCATGCAAAGACCAAAGTCCTTGAAGAAGTTTGAAATATGCCCATAATTCACAAGATTAAAAATTGATCCTGATATAAATATGATAATATTTAGACAAAAAATAATATATATATATGGGATTAGTTAAATATTGAGATTTCCCATAATTAGGGAATCTGCTATTTAATATGTAGTAATGAAGGAAGTTACCAAAATTAATTTTGATAATTGATATATTAATGGAATATTATTTTCTACTTAATAATGTATTTATTTTTATTATTAAAGTTTTGTAACTGCCAATTTAATTCTCATCATAATTAAAGTAATTTATGTTACTTTAATTGGAGTTCTACATAAGGGATAAATTTCTTCATTTGGAGAGAGGAGAGAAAATTAGAGATACCGAAACTCTGTCAGTTTATCTCTTCACGTATTCTCTCTTTGTTAGAGGCAACTGTTTTGTGGGTTCCAATACTGAAATCGGTACTACTAATGTCGATTTTGTACAAATTTCTGTAATTATGCATGTTCCATTTACTTCAAAAATGGGCAATCTTATTTTTTAAATAAATTTATTATAGCTCCATCATTCAAAATTAAAAAATAATTATTTTCTAAAATATCCAGCTTGTTTGAATTTATCTTATGACATATAATTATGTATTATTGCACCAAGTCTATTAGTTTATGGCATTTTTTGGTTACGATACTCGATATGGCCAGTAACAGACCCTGATGGCTAATAGTTGAAAATTTATATATTGTTGTTATGTTAAACTATCACGCAAAGTGTGTGTATGTATATATATATATATCATAAACTTGATTAGAATTAAAAAAAAAATATGGTTTTATTAATTAAGAATAATTATATGCACAATATTTTGGTGCATTAGGCTTAGTATATAAAAATTCATTATCAACACGACTTCTAAATTTTCAAAACTCAATATCATACTTGGATTTATAATTATATCAACTAACAAATATTTTCTCAAAAAAAAAAAAGACTAATAAATATATCTTTTACCCCCAACAAATTGGCCCCCAAAAAAAAAAAAGAAGAAATAATTAGTGATGAATATTGTAATTGATTCACACATGCTCCAATTTGATGAAACATCTTTTTAACAGCGAAAAAACCAATAAAAAATTAAAAAAAAAAAAACGATATTGATAAAAATTCAATTGCGTAATTTTGCATACCAAAGCACTTGTGGATGGATCATAATGTTCATGTCAAATTTTGCTAGCCCAGATATACATATTGCTGTATAAGAGATGCTTATTAGTCAATACATTTACAGTTTGAAGTGTGAAATTAAGTTTTGAAACTGTTCAAAAACTTAATAAATTTAGGTGTATTTTTATGTATTTAATGTTTTTATTATATATCCCAAATAATTTATGCTATCCATTCAAATTGGCAGCTTGACCCGGTAACATGATTCGTGTCAAATTTAGTAAGCTGACAAATTAACTTTTTGTCTAAATTTCTAGTTCAGTATTTAATTACTTTGTCCTCCCAAATTGTATAAGACAACTATATATAAGTAATATTCTTTATGTGTATAAAGACTTCTCATTTAAACATGAAACATTCACACACAAAATTCATGAAATTTGGACAAAATTTCAATAAGCCTAAATGTAAAGTCTACTGTATTTTTCTTCAAAAAATGCCATTTTCAAAGGAAGAAAAAATCAAAGAAAAGACCCTTACAATCAATGGAAACAAAAAAAGTCATAAGTTTCCATTTCCGTAGCTTATTTTAATGTTCCAAGTATCAACTTCTTGCCGCAAAACTAATTAATGAAATTCTCCATTTGCGGTTATCTTTAATCCATTTCATACTTAGATTCATATTGGTATCCAAAACTAAAACTTCTTACCGAACATGAATTACCATTGTAATCATATAACCAAAGTACAAAAATGATGAAAATATGATACTTTACGGTAAAACATGGATTCGTCAAATTTTAATTTTAACTGTGAATCTGACTCATACGACTCGTATTTAAATTTTATTTGATTTGTAAATAATTTAGCTATGGTTGGATTTAATAACAACGTGAATTAACTTTTGAAATTTAATTGAAATGCAACCAACATTTTGAAATTACAGAAAGTCTATAACTTAGTAAAATTTAAAACAATTTAACTCATGGGACGTAGCAATTACTAGATGTGTTTATAAAACATATTTTGTGCTTTTCAAATAATAGTAAAAAACTAAACAGGTCAAATGGAGGGATTTTTTTTTAAATTTAGAGTTGTTTGAATTTTTATTTGGGAAAATAGGCTGTTTTTTTACTATTTAGATAAATGGAGTCTGTTATTCCATTTCTGCAACTATTTATTGCGAAAATAGGATGGTGAGGCCGACAAGATAATGGCAGCTGATGATGGTGGGGCCTGCATTTAATTCCCGCAACATAGTGCTGTGGGAATGAAGGACTTTAATATTTTAGAGAACCAAATTTTAACTAGGCTGGTTTGGTTCAATGGCACAAATTTGCATTCCTTTTTTAGGTGGTCACGGGTTCAAATCTGGTTGGCCACCTTATTTTTTTTTTATATTTAATATAAGTCATGTGGATTTGCTATATCCTTCTTAATGTTTATTTAATTAAGAAATTATTTATAATTTTATATAAAAAAAACCTTTCATGTATAATTCTATATATATAAAAAAAAAAAAAAAACCCTTTCAAATCTCATGAAAAAGTCAATGGAAGGTAAAGAACAAGCATGCAGTTTATAAAATATGTAAAATTTAGTAATTAATAAATAACATTCGTCCATGTCTACTACAAAAATAATATTTTGATATTGAATTTTATGTGTTTAATCAATAATTTATAGTTTCAAAAAATAATACAACAATATATAATTTATTTTATTTATAAACAAGACATACATTTGATCATAAAAAATTTCAGAAAATAGAAGGAATTGGATACAAAAATTCTATTAATTAAAATTAAATTATAAAATTATTTAATTTAAAAAAATTAATTATATATTTTAATTAATTAAGCATGAAAATTAATGTTTAATTATAAAATTATTTAATTTCAAAAAATTAATTATATATTTTGATTAATTGAAATATAAAAATTATTTTTTATTAGAATTTGTACCATGCAATTTTGCCATTAATCCAAATTGGGTAAATATATATTAAATATAAAAAATTCCAAATTGGGCAAATATATATTAAATATAAGAAAAACAAGGTGGCCTACCGGATTTGAACCCGTGACCACCCAAAAAGGGAATGCAAATTTGTGCCCTTGAATATATTGAAGGAGAACCTTGTAAGTACGTAGTAGCCGACCCATTAAATATAAGAAAAACAAGGTGACCTACCCGATTTGAACCGGTGACCACCTAAAAAGGAAATGCAAATTTGTGCTATTGAACCAAATCAACCCAGTTAAAATTTAGTTCTCTAAAACATTAAAGTCCACCATTCTCTTAGCACTGTGTTGCGGGAATTGAATGCAGGCCCCACCATCGTCAATTCCCATTATCTTGCCGGCCCCACCATCCCATTTTCGCAATTCATGGTTGCGAAAATGAGATAATAGACCTTATTTACTCAAATAGTGAAAAAACAGCCTCATTTTTCCAAATAAAAATTCAAACAATCTCAAATTTAAAAAAATCCCTCAAATGGATTGGCAAATGATTGAATATGTTTATATCAATTTACCTAAATCAACTCTCCATATGATCCAAATTATTTATAATTTTATCCTCTTGGAACCCAATCCATTTGCTGGTTTAGGATCAAGACATGATAAATAACAGAAAAATTAAATTACATATTAATGTAACCAAAAATTGTGTTGTGAACAAATTAGTGGTCTAAGTTAAGAAATTCAACTAACTTATAGTTTCAACAGTTAGTTTGCTATTTTTTTTTTTCAATTGATTATGGTTCCATTTCCACATGCCCTGCCCTAAAAAAAATATAAATATAAAAATAAAAAAAAAGTGATAATATCCTGATTTGCTCTTAACGTTTTGTTAAATAAATTAATTTACCATTAACATTTATTTTGGGTAATTTTCCCTTGATATTAGGTACTAAAATATTCTTTCATGTTCTTTTAATTTTATATTTTTATCCCAATTCGATTTTTTTTTCCAAAACTTAATTATCTTACCTTTAATTATGAGTAAAAAAATCTAAAAAATTATTAAAAAAATACTTCTACCGAGACTTTGATGCCAATTAAAGTAAGTTTGCTCTATGCTAAAAGTATTCTAACAATGTATCCTAGATTGAATTATAGAGTTTAAAATCTTTCTGTAACTCTACAATTCCTCTTAAAATATATAAAAAAAATTTCTAAAACAGAGCAGACTTACTTTAATTGATATCATTTGCTTTGTAAAAATATTTTTAAATAATTTAAGAGAAAAAAATGTTTTCAAAAAGTTTTGAAAAGCATATCTTGCTACATTTCCGGATTTTGTAAAACTTTTCTCCTATCAAAGCTTTGTATTTTGGTTCTGATAGTGATTTAAAAGAGTCAAAAGCAAATATTCCTTTCAAAATATAGTATTTGTAAAAATTAGACAAGCAAATTGGATTGCGTTTGGTGAGTTTAAATTTATATCGGGTCAGGTGGATTTTGGGTTTGGATTTTTTGAATTGTCATTTTTTGGTTGGATCATTTTTTTAACGGGTTAAAATCATGTCTCAAGTTACAATTAAAATTAGAAAATCGAATTGAAAATTAAAGCTTTTGGTATTGTATCGAATCGAACCAAAATATCAAATTTGACTAAAAATAGATTGATATATTTGATTCGTTTTTGAAATAAAAAATCGGTTATATCGATTCAATTTTAATTTTCACAAATTGCTAAAATTGAATTGACCGAACTATTAGTAAAATTATGTTATTTTGAAACCGAAACTAGTAGGCCAATGGTAACAAAAATAAAGTTAAACAAAAAAGCGGTGGGATGAGGGGAAGAGCAATAAAAAACGCATGAAAAAGTTGAGAGTTTAGAAATTTGAGATTATAGCAATACTTTTTATTAAAATTACATATGTAATTGTTGGTTATACACATGCGTAGCAAAGAAGATATAACTAATTATATCAAATAAGAGAAAAGCATATTTACTTCTTATAATACAAAAAATGAAAAATAGCGGAAGCAGGGATCTTGTTCATGTCACTGGCGCGGCTTTTATCCACTAACAATTGATGCAAGGTAATTGCAATTGTTCCACTGTCTAAATACCCCTTAGAGATTTTTAGATTAAAAGAGATGGATAATAGATTTCTTGACTTCTTTGTGGAAAATATCCAACCAACTTTTAAACCGATTTCTCATCCTCTATATATAGTAGTCTTATACTAGACACTTATCTCCAGTATAACTTAAATCCTATTCAAGTTAGGATGAGACTATTCTATTAGGATTAAGATATTTGTATCTTTATCAGGTCAATCAAAACTAATTTGATTTAATATGGAACTCAATACATAAGTAGAATTATGGTCATATCCAAACTTATCATCCCCCACTCGTACATTACGGGATAATTCCCAGTCATAATCTGTAGTCATACAGGTAGATAGACTAGCATACCTCAAGAGCACTAAGACTATACATCGGTTAAGGATATATAGCATCTCTAAAAATAAAATCCTCTATTCCATGTACGCCTACCTTAGATTGCCTTCTCTTATTCACTATTTTAACTCATGATCTTATAAAACATTTTTCTATTCACTATTATGTCTCTATTCATAAAAACTATAATAAGCAAGCTGTTGAACCACAAACCTATTGAATGTGATAAAAAAGTCATCATCCCCTCTTACTATATGCCATCCATCATGTCCAACTCGCTTTTCTAGCTAGATCCACCAGGTTGAATTTTTCTCATGGCCTCTTATAGACTAACGAGCTATGCCAACTCCATCAACTCCTGGTTGGATAACTGAGTATGGGGCAGATAGGTATTAGGCCTTAGCTTAGATTTAGTGCCTAGCTAGTAGGTTAATGTCTTGGCAGTTCTTAGAGAGCTTTGGCTTATTAGGTGAGGTAGATGAGTTGCTGATGGCCGTAGGTTGGATGAATTTCTTCACACCCTTATTCTTTTTTTACTTGGAGGTCACTAGGGGTTCTTGTCGACTTTACATTACTTGGGATTTTAGAGGCTAATATAGAGGAGGGTATCATTACCTTCAGAGTTTGCAAGATCAGATATAGAATTAACAGGTGTATATTTGCAAAGGCTATAGGATTTCTTACCGGTGAAGGGGTACTGGCTCCAAAGAGAGGGGTGAAAAGGCAGTACTGGGCATATATCACACTTTTTAACGTGGTATACCGCCCGAATACAACCAAGAGCATAATATTGGCTATTCAGAGAGTGCTCGCCACATCTTATCTCGATCACACGATAGCCCTAAGTTGGTCAATATGGTTAACATTTTTTATTTATGGGTCATGAGTAGCCGTAGAAGAGTAGATATTAGTCACGAGATCATATCCACTTTGTTTAGATTAGCCATGCAACCTACCACATAGATATACATAGTGGGAATGGTCACCCTTTTGCTTTTACACTTGAGGGCATACCAGAAGACATTTAGGCAGTCGTTCGAGGAGGAGATCTTTATAGACCTATCTGCAGCCAACATTATGAGGATAATTAAGTTGGTATGTAGACATATAGGTCAGTACAGACTTCTAACTGTTCCTGAGACTAGGACATTTTGTAAATTAGAACTAATTGTGCCACAGCCACCAGAGGATAATGGTCAGGAGCAGGGGCCCCAAGCACCTTAGGGACATCGGCTAGAGCAGCCTCTGCAGGATGATTCACATAAGCTTCAACGGGCAGATATGGATATAGATTTGGATATGGATATGAGAGTGGACCTATATGAGGTTTTATTAAATTGCCTCGTCCTTCAGTACCTCAATGATCTTTAGCATACCCATGACCCTCTCTTTCTAGAATAGCTCAGAGGTATTCACCTTGTGAGGACCCTGATGCATCCATATCGAGAGCACCACTGCCACTTCAACCTATACTAACTCCTATAAGCCTTACACATGTTGAGTTAGTGTAGAGATTAGACAGGTTTGAGGCATTTTTGCATACTTTCATTCAATGATACTAGCAGGATGTAGATAGGATTCTAGGGGCACTTGCAACTGTTAAAGCTAGATTTGATACTACATTGTAGGTCATTAATGCCTTTGTCTCTAGGGTGAGCCAGTAGACTGAGAGTGTAATGCCCCCAAATTTTTGCAATTTCCATGCATGACATGTGTAAAGTGTGAATAGTTAACCTAGATTCAGTTTTGGAGTAATTAGAGTTGAGTAGAATAGGAAATTTAAAAAGAATGTACCGTTAATCGTGCTCGAGCCGAGAAATCCGAGGATGGGTGACCCGATGGGCAGTATGAGTTTAATATAAAATATGAAATTACATGTTAAATGGAGTATGGTGGTACAATTTGAGTGAAAATTGAGGTCAAATAGGCCTTTAAAAGGGTAAATAAAGAAAAATTGCCTGAATCGGCATAGGTTCGACTAGAAATCTTGACTAAATGTTTGGAGAACTTAGAGATCTCCGATTGACTTCATATTTTAAATATATGTTATAAATAGTGTAGTGACACTCAGGGAACTAGAAAATAGCAATTATTGCAAATCTGTAATTTTTGGTCTCGAGCTGGCTGCACAAGCTCTCAAAGCTAAAAGTATATCGATAAAAAGTCAGAATGAGCTAAAATTTTTACCATATATTCTTGAATATATTGGAAAACTTTAGGTAAAAATTCAGAGCATTCTGACTCCCAGATCAAAAGCTCAATTTTTGAGGTGAAAAATCAAAATCGGGTCATTTAAGGGGTCAAAATCGTGAATCTGACCATGAAAATACATGGAGGTTACTATTATGAAGCTGTGATCATGTGTGTGTAAGATTAGGATAGTAGGGTGTGTGTGCATGCTTGAATGAGTGACATGTGGCATTATTTAGAGCCATTAGATTTAATAGTTGCAAATTGAATCTTTTACTCTCACTTGGTACACTTAAAACACCATATATAAGAACCAAAATATCAGAGTACTATGTTTAATTACTTTAATTTTTAATTTATTTTCAATCATGGACAATGAGTAATTCTCTACTTTTCCCGAGGGAAACTTAAACCCTCATTCTTTTATTGTAATGACTCTGAATTGAGCTTAATTCAAATTCATGTTTGTTATTTCTTAATTACTGTGCTAAATTCTATCTTTTTTATGGTTTAATTGATGTTTAATTTTTTGAATAGATGGTTGAATGTTAATTTAGTCTTTAATCAATAATATGCATGTTTTAAACTTATTCTACTCATTTCAATATGTCATTATGTTATGAAAATTGAGCCAAGATTTTGATGTTCATGAATTGATTATGCTTAAGAATTTGGATTAAGAATAAGTTAGATTTAGGTTTCTCAAAAGAGGATTAATAAAGGTTTAGGAGTTAAAAACTAGATTTGCATGCTAGGTATTAGATTGTTCTTAAATTTGAAATTTAACACTTTAGAATTATATTCTGCATAAGATATTTGTTTTTAACTGGTTTTCCATAACAACTTGTGTTATCTTGAATTAAATCATTATTAATAAAAGGTGTGGTGGATAGCCTTTTAGCAAAAGTGTTTTAGTTATTGATTTTTTTTTATCAATTTATACTCTTTCCTCTACATTTTGTTTATTTTAGTCTATTTTTAGTTTTGATTTGTTTAGTTGTTACTTTTAGTTTAGTCAATCTAGAATCACTTTGAAAACTTGGAAAATTCTTTTACACATTATTTATTATAAAATCTGAAATACACAATCTTTAGGGTGCGATATTTAAGGGTTTTAATTTTATTTTTCTATATTACTAGCCGATCTAGTACACTTGATAGACACTAGTTAAAGGTTTCTTAAAAGAGGATTTAACAAAGGTTTAGAAGTTAAAAATAGGATTTGCATGCTAGGTATTAGATTGTTCTTAAATTTATTGATGTGTAACAAGAGTACTAGATCGGTTAGAAATATACGAAAATAAAATTAAGACCTGTAAATATCATACCCTAGAGATTCTGTATTTTAGATTTTATAATAAATAAAATGTGAAAGAATTTCACAAGTTTTTACATTTTTTCTAGATTGACTAAACTAAAATTAATAACTAAACAAATCACAACTAAAACTAGACTGAAATAAATGAAATGTAGAGCAAAGAGTAAAAATTAATACAAAATCAATAACTAAAACATTTCTGCTAAGGGACTATCCACTTTATCTTTTATTAATAATGACTCAATTCAAGATGACATAAGTTGTTATGGAAAACCAGTTAAAAAGAGACATCTTATGCAGAATATCATTCTAAAGTATTAAATTCTCAATTTAAGAATAATCTAAGACCTAGCATGCAAATCTAGTTTTTAACTCTTAAACCTTTGTTAAATCCTCTTTTGTGAAACCTAAATCTAGCTTATTCTTAATCTAGATTATTAAGCCTGATCAACTCATGGGCAACAAATTCTTGCCTCAATTTTTAAAATGCAATAACACATTGACATAAGTATAATAAGTGAAAAACATGCATATTATTGATTAAATACTAAATTAACATTCAACTATTTATTCAAAAAATTTAAAAATCAATTCAACCATAAATAAAGATAGAATTTAGCACATGAATTAAGAAATAACGAACTTGTATTAGAATTAAGCTTAATTTGGAGTCATTATAATAAAAGAAAGAGGGTTCAAGTTTCCTTTAGCAAAAGTAGAGAATTACTCATTGTTCATGATCGAAAATAAATGGAAAAATAAAGTAATTAAACACAATACTTATAAAACTTCAAACTTGCTCATGATGACTTTAGGAATTAGCAGACGAAAGCTTGAAAATTGGAAAAGAATTGAACTACATATATTCGAGAAAGAAGAGAAAACTAAGTCTAATTATGAAGTAAAATTGAATAAATCCCTAAATTCTCTATTTAGAATGCTTAAATACCCTAAATTCTAAGAATCCAACTGCCATTTATCTTTTTAAAACTTCTTGTAATGTAACTCTGTGAAAATAACCCGATAGTGAAAACCCGTTGTCCCTACTGGGTTGAATGGAAACAACGGGATCAAATGGTAGTCAGTAGGGATGAGGAAGTGTCCCTACTGAGTTAATTTTGGTTTTCAAAGAATGATGCATGACTCGGTAGGGATGGCTTTTTGTCCCTACTTAGTTATTATTCTCTGCCTCGAATTTAACAAGCTCTTGATGGGGATGATTTCCTTCCCTGTTGAGTTGTTTGCTACTGGAAATACTTGGAATTTTCCATAAGCAACCCAGTGGGGAACTTCTTCATCCCTATTAGATTGATTTTCAATCTTTCAATAGAAACCATACAAAGATCAAACAAGACAAATTTAAACACACTAAACTAAAAACATTAACACTTAAATCATAAAATCAAATATTTTAACAATAAAAAATACTAAGCAAACCTAAACATACACTAAAAACATAGTTATAAATCAAAGTTATCAAATACCCCACACTTAGCCTTTGCTCGCCCTCAAGCCAAATTGAAGAAACCAAATTCTTGAAATAATCAAACTTTAAACTAAGAATTATGCAGTTCCAAAATCATGCTCAACAATTGATAGTGGCACTAAATGACATTCCAACTAAGTTAAATTAAAGCAAGAGTACATAAGTTAGTTTCTATATGTGTGTATAAGGCCAAAATATTTTAATCCTTTTGAAAACCAAAATAACAGTACAATTTAGTGGCCTGCTACATAATTAATGTACACCAAAATACTCATATGGTTTCACATTTCAAACTTTAGAAATGCCACAGGCCTCTTCTTTAGCACCAGAAACGCTAAGATCATCTTTGCTAAACAAATCAAAAACCAAAAAAAATCACTAGGACTTCTTTAAGGTTATAATGTGGTAATGGTAAGGGTTAAACCAAATATGGTCAATGATGAACAAGAATAATAGCCATCCTTTGATTGCAAAGACCAAAATTTTATATAATCCACTTCACTCAACTAATAGCACCTCAATTATCCATTTTTGCTTGAATAAGCATGCATTACTATTAGTGTAAGCTCTAGCCCCAATGCATTGTAATAAAGCACTTTGAATTAATAAAATGAGGCATTTATTTTATCCTTTGTATTCCTGTGCATATCAATTGATAAAACTATCCATGAGTGTTGTTTCGATTTAAGTTATCATGTGTGAGGCACTTGGTTGTAAGACCTTGAAACAAATGGGACATCATTCTAAATATCCCTAGTCAGTCATTGTTACGGGAATAACAATGAATTAAGACTAGTATGCTCTCTCTGATATTATGAGTTCTGTCTTACGGATCATTAGGACAAGAGTGTCAATCAGAGATTATAGATACATGTTAAAGAACATGGTATCTAGATACGATCCGCTCATGAGAACACTACATGGTACAAGTCATAAGTGTTTCTCATATGCAAGTTTTGTATCGGAGTTTTTAGACCTGAAATCTCTATGAAACTCTTTATGAATTACTGTGTACTTTGACATACACCTAACGTGCTCGTAACAGAGTTACAAGTACGGGTATGATTGGGTATGCATTAATTCATGTTAGAGAGCATGAGAGAAGTGAAGGGATTACCCCTCTCAATAAGAGAGAAAATATCATCGGCCACTTGATCAGTTAACTGAGAAGTGTATGGCCATACCGAGATGAAATATTGAGTAATCATTATTTATCTGAGAGTTTAGTGTCACTGGAATATCAAGAAAGGAATTAATATATATAAGGATGACTAGTTCCATGCCTTATATTAATTATGATATTTATGGGTAAGGGACTATGGAAAATTGCATTAGGTCACTAAATGCCATATGCATTTTCATTTAATTTGGAATGCTATAATATCTTGCTAGAGAATATATATAGCCTTTGAATTAATTTATTAATTCATTGCCAACATTAAATGGACCTATAGGATCGCACACAAAGCATTGGGCTTAAAATATTTAATTAAAGTATTGAGCATTAATTTGGGCTTTTAATTAAAGTGAAATTAAGGTGTGTAATGGGTTATAAAATTGCTATTGGGCTTTGGTCCATGAGAGAGAAAAATTCAGCCCACAAGGTTTAATTTCAATTGATTAATTATGTTATATTAATTAAGTTAATTGAGTATTAAAGCCTAAAGGAATTTAAATTAAATTAAATCACTTGTATAATAGATGAAATGGCCGAAATTCTAAGAGGGAAATCAAGGAATTTCGGCACATGTTCATTATTTATATTAAGTGTTTTCATTTAATTAAATGTCTTATGTTTTATTTCAAATTTGAATTTAAATTCAAAGGAGTTTAATTCAAAATATATTACTTATTTTTTAGGAAGTGATTGAAGTTGAATTAATTATCTTGAGATAGTTAAATTCAGATCAAAGACTTGCCAAAAAGATAAGGGTATATATTAAAAAGAAATAAAATCCTAAGAGAGACTTGCATTTTGGCGTGAAACCCTAGCCACCTTGCTTTTGGCGTGAACTCGCTCTCTCTCTCTCATTAATTTCTTTTAGCCAATTTTCACAAGGAGAAAGGATAGTTCCTCATTCTCTTGTGATCTTGGGTAGTAAAAGCAACCTAAGAGAAGTACAAAATCAAATTTTGTAGCTTCAAATTATAGCCATTACACAATACCTTAAAAGAGAGCTAGCAATCTCGATTTTAAGTCGACGGTGCAATTGTGTGTGTGAGAATAGAGGGAGTGGCGTAAAAGGCTGTTCCTTGGCATTGGTGATCAAGATCTAAGGCGGATAAAGTCATCTCGGTTGCTGATCATCACCAAACTCAAGGTTTAAAAGGCATCCAAAGTTGTAAGTTTTAAACCCTAAAATTGCATGTTTCGATTCTTGCTTTGGATTTGTATGGTATGTATGATGAAAAATTTTTGTTTTTCCGCTGCGTTATCATCACATTCATACCATGTCATATTCCATCAGTGGTATCAGAGCCTAAACATGCTTATTTTAGTGCTTTAGATGCATGAAAAAATTAATTAAAAATCGTCATTTTCAAAACATGCAAATCTGAAATTTTCTGTTTTGAGTTTTTTGCATTGTTTTGGTGTAAAAATGATTTTAATTGATTAGATAGGTATTATAATTAATATGACATGTTAATATAATGTCCTAAGATGTTATTAGGGCTGGTAATGGTCGGATTTAGTTATTTATACCTGATGGTACATGTTAATATTAAAACTAGGTGCATTTGGCATGTTAATTGTAAGTTTAACAACTAGTTTTTAAATATTAAATGTAAAACGTTTTTGGAATGTTTGTAAGTGATTTTTAAAGATTAAATATCAGGTCTGGACATGTTTTAAATTTGGTTTTAATTCTGGTCCATGACAATTTAATTGATCAATTTTAAAATCACTTAAAACTATGTCTAGTTTGTGTTTGTTACATGTTTAAGCAACATTGTTTGTCTTGTTTTGATTAAAATGGTAAAAACACATTTAGATTAAAATGGTACAGAATATTAAATCAATATTTATGACCTTATTTAATTTATTAAATGACTCATAAAATTGTTTTAAGTATTTGTGCATTTTTGTGGCATCACATAAGCATTAAACAACTAGTTTTGTTGTTTGTTTGTTTTATATGCATGCCGTGTACCATATATATATGTTCTTCATGATTTTGTGTTTTAATTCATGTTGGTACATATTATATGTATTTTTAATGTTTATGGGCTTGATAACATAAAATTAAAAATGGCAAAATTGGAAATTATACTAGAGTTGATTTATGGCACAAATCTAACTAGTTTGTGTTTTGGGCTTTTAAGAGAACTTATTCAATAAGAGGATTTAGTCCATTGGGCTTCAGCCCAGGCCCATCACGGGGTCATCTCTTAAAGGTTCAAGTACACAATTTCCATTAATGGGCTTGGCTAAATTAAATAAAATTGGACTTTGTTTTATCCATGAATGTTATGTATATTTATTTGCTAGTTTGGTGTGATGAATGGATATGCATGGTGCATTCATGGGCCCTGGGTTTTTGTAATTAAATATGGCCTACGAGCCATTATATTTTATTGTAAAAGTTTCATTTATTTCTTAGAATAGAATATAGTTGAAGACTTTGTAAATCAAGACGAAGCCCACCGGAGTGGAGAAGCCCAACTCGAAGATTCTTATGTAATAGTATAGAATCTTAGTTGTAGGTTTTTAGGCCCATGTTTGTCACGCTTTACTTTATGCAATTATTTATATATGCATGCTATGTATGGATGACAAAGCGTATGCCATGTAAGCCGTAATAAAATGAATCCCTAAAATAGTAAGTCACAAAGTTGCCTCCCTAATTCGAAACATGTCAAGGCATCGATCATCGGTCACGTAGACTAGGAGTCCTAGATGCGCCCGATTATCTTTGTGAGGCATGGGTTGTGAATGTAGGTTGGACTTAACATGGAAAGGGATGCCCGGACCTAGGCAACTAATAAATGGGTTGTGCTATAACATCTGAAGATGTTAGCCCATTTGATCCAAGAGTTATGTACGAGACATGATTGGAGATTTCCTACCTAAGTAACTTAACTTATTAGGTGTACAAGCTCAGCTTGACTAATAAGTTGTTGTGAAAAGTGGATCTTAGCCCACATTAAATCACTAACGCGAATTATTTAAAGGGATATTAATTCGGTTTGTGGGATCATAAATAAGACCTCATTTAATCTTGCTAAATTTTATTGTAGATTGAAAATGGCATCTTCAAACAACAATTTCTCATTGCGATCGGTCCTTGAAAAAGACAAATTGAATGGCACCAATTTCATAGACTGGTCTCGAAACTTAAGAATAGTTCTTAAGCAAGAGAAGAAGTCGTATGTTTTGGATGCACCCTTACCCGAGGAACCTACTAGGAATGCTTCTGTGGTTCAAAAGGAAACTTTTGAGACCAAGAAAAGTGAC